>JAMKCH010006105.1:0-33416 GCA_023653785.1 Ophioderma brevispina
TGTTGACCGTCATAGTGTATAAGTATAAAATAGAAAGCCGATTGTTCATTGTGTGGCTTTTGGTGAGTAAAATGTGATATGACTGGTAGCATTTTCAAACAAATTCACCAAATGGATCCCCAGGAGCTATGTCCCTGTATCACTTCAATGAAATGTTCATGGTATGGTAATGTATTAAGATTAAAGAGATAAGAGGACATTTCAAGCAAATATGCCCTCCATTTTTTAAACAAATTTTACCAAATATTAAATCAACCTGGAGGAGAGCCGTTAAAAGCCATCTTCATGTGTAATTCTTTTGTGTTTTCTGTCGGCATGATGCAGAGATCCGAGAGGATGCTTGTTCTGGGGCCCGATCAGGGAAGCAGGCACGTTAAAACTTGTTTTCTTTTCTTTGTTCACTAAACCTAAGAAATTGTCCCTCTGTTGGTATTTACAACAAAGTGCACAAGTTATACAATTCGATGAGTCAATCCCACAAGGCCACCAGTTTTGGGAAATTTCAACAATGAGGTCATGTGATTCCCACCAAAAACTACAAAAAATACTATTCATATTGCAAACCCGACTTTACACTCATTTTAGGACACAAAGCGCTAGTACTTCGGGACTTTTGCATTGATTATGAAATGTCTGTGGTTCTTAAACTTCTTGAATACTTTTATCACCTAAGTACTGACATGGTGTTTACAGTACAGTATATAGGCACAATGCAATGCATTGTGGGAGTTGATTCAACACACTCTATGAGGATTAGCTTTAAATTTGAGTTTTGTTTTCCCAGAGGAGTGACCTAAAACAGAAACGACGCTTACACACATGCCCTTTGCGAAACCAATTCTTAGAATCAGAATCAACTTTCATCCATATCAATATAAAAATCAGATACACATCAACAAACAAAGCTATTTCTTAAAAAAACACACATGGGGGACAGGCAGATGTTGACCTCCTAAACATAAAGTTACACAGCCAATGCAATGAAAAACGCCACCAAAATAATATATAACAAAAAAAACGCGAATTTGAGGGTCACTTCAATTAGAAATGTTCTTGTAGTGGAAAGCACGGAGAAAGCCCCCAGTTCAGGGATGCTTTGTTAAATCACCAATTAAAATATCGTCCATACAATGTGTATACATGAGGGACATGGGTATTATACACATAGAGGTAATCGGCGTCTGTGGTCATGGCCCACTGAATACACTGATTGATCTGGTTGTATGGGGGGGGGACTTTTCACTCATGTATGCGTGTTCACTCCAAAAGTGCCATAGATGCACCCCACGACAAAGATAGCAACTATCTGAAAATGGCTTTGGCGGAATGATACCTGAAGCTACACTAACATCAAATCCCGCATCAACTACCAAACTCCAAAAGGGGTAGTTCTGCCAAAGTGCGAATAAGTACCAGAAAAGATAAACGACAACATGCAATGGGGCGAAAACAAGTTTAGCGCACCGCAACCGTACAGAGAGAAGGATTCCTGTTCATGATCGACAGACGCCTAAAAAGGTATGTGGTCTATTCGCCTAAAAATATGTGATTGAGGTTAGCCTGCATGAGAGAATTTGTATTGGCATAAACACACGAGCAAAATA
Organism: Ophioderma brevispina; assembly: GCA_023653785.1. NCBI lineage: Eukaryota > Metazoa > Echinodermata > Ophiuroidea > Amphilepidida > Ophiodermatidae > Ophioderma > Ophioderma brevispina. Next base: position 1,605 of record JAMKCH010006105.1, read on the forward strand.
CCTCGTCTGTTTGCATGGCTCTCATTACAAATATAGGCACTGTAAAAAAATTACAGTGCATTTTCAGGAAAAAATGGCTTCAGATTAGACTAAATTTGAAAGCGGAGCTCTTATTCGAATTTTAAAGATATACAAGATCATACACTAAGATTTACAGGGAAAATACTAAAATTTTTACAAGAAAAACCTGGCAGCAATTCTGCATAAAAAATCCCGTTAAAAATGCAGCTTTATAGGTTTCTATCATGTATAGCCTAGACATAGCGGCCCTATATTTTATAGTTTGTAATATTATTTGCAACAAAAGGTATATTTTCCAGTATATGCACCGTAAAAAATGTGGGAGGCTATACTAAGTGGGGCTTCTCATGGACTTTTTATTTTATGTCAGTCTACTAATTCACGAAATGCTTTTAAATATTTTATTGAATTAATTTTGAAGTATATACTGTAATTTTAGGGTCAGGCATTTGGGACCAAACTTGACCCGACTTTTCTAAATAATTTCAGACACCCCCTTGAATTATAGACATCCACTGATCGTCAAACTAGGATTGCTCCGTGCTTGAAGCCACTGACGGCCATATGATATCCCAAAAGAGTCCAAGCAGGAGGTTTTAGCCGGTCATTTAAACAAAATTGCGTTCTCATTGAAATGTGATAAACAACATTTAACAAGCATAACGTACAGACTAGCTCAAATCAAGATAATCAGTGATTTCAATGTATATATTTGAAAGCCTACTTTGCGCGCGGCTGTGGCAGATCACTAAACGGACACCGGACATTGGCGTGACCAGCGGGGGCAGGGGGGTGGGCAGGTTGCCCCCTTACGGACTTTGGCCGGGAAAAAAAGTGTGCAAAATTCATGCTAATCAGCCGTTTTTTTAGCCCTCTGACCTGTAAATATTGGCCTTGCCCCCCCTGAGAGGGAAACAGAGTCGGGCATGCGCCGTTCACGGTCGGACGCCACGCAACCACACCCGAATTACCTTCCTGTTAAACAGGTGTCACTGGAATGCTATTGTGTATGGTATTGGTAACCAAGATCGGCGTTTGTAAAACCGAAGTCGCCTAAATCTCTTACTTTCTTTCGCTTAATTCTACCTACTATAATACCCTCCACTTATGGAATTTCTTTCTTCACTGACGCGAAAACAGGACTCCCTATCCTCCGATATACAAGATCACTCACTGCGTAAGTGCGAATATGATACTGCATGTGCAGATTTACACAATGACGGACTTGTGTAGTTTTTCTATTGATAACAAGTGATTTAGTAATTCTAATCTACTAAATCAAACTACAGATTAAGATGACTGAGCTCAGACCCCATTTAGTGCGACCGGAATCTTAGTCTTAGAACTGAAGTCGATCATCAGTCTCCCCCTTTCATCTCATTCTCGGTCTTCACCAAATTCCCACTATGAATAATCCTTTTGCAAAAATTGTTGGCCATCCGTGACCGTCAGTTAGACCCACCCTAACTCCATGACGAAGAAAGCCCGGTTGGTAATATAGGATGTGAATGGTATGTCGGTTAAGGGGGATGGTCCGATTAAGATATTGCGTTTTCATCTTGTGATGGAATTGGTTTTCACTCCCAAAACCCCATCTGTAAAGTTTTTCCGCGCCGACATTTCAATCCGTTTTGATTCGAAGAGCTCAAAACGTGATTTTGGAGCCCGTTATTTACTGTGTCATTAATATTGGTTCTAAACCAAAAATGGGGCACAGTTTTCACTCAGAACTTCCAACAAACATCCTTTGGCTCTAATATTTCACAGTGTAAATGAGATGAGAAAAATATTAGCTTTCTTCTGATAACAAAATGTTGAACACTTCCTTTCCGGTAGAATCTGGGGCTTCTGGGGGACTGGAGGGTCTATTAGCGATCGGGCTAATGGACCTTTAGGTGGCAAACAAGACATCTCCAATTATGCTTTGTAGGCCTATGCGTGTCTATTTTTTTTCTTGCCTTTTCACCCTGCAATCTTGACATCAGGACGGTATGCATGAACACTTAACAAAGCCGTCTCGACCCCACTCAATCTTCCAAATTGACCGCCATTTTACCTGCGGTAATAGGCTCACACAATCCACAAACAACACGATTCACAACACACTCACCCCCGCCAAATTCATTTCTCCGCGCCATTCCTAACTTTTCTGTACTAAAGACTAATCAAGCTATGAATGAGAAGACGTCCGTGCAGGCTGGACCGAGACTAATGAATTTTCCTTTCTGCCATAGAAGTGAAAGTTAGGAGAAGTCGTTGTTTGATCAAATAGTCACGACATTTGCTCGGCTAAGTCACAAAATCAACCAGAATTTTTGCGGACAAACACCAAATTTGTATTTCAAAGATATTTGGTTTTAGGTTAATTGTTAGTTCTACAAGTTTCAACTAAATATTCGGTGAAAATAGGGGGCCTACTAAACACAGGGAAAATTAAGAGAAGAGGTGATTTAGGCGATTCTCCGTGTTTAAAAACGCCGTACAAGATGTACGACGGGTTGTGTTTCATCATCTACTATACAGTACGGTGTGTGGCCATTTTGTATAGAGATCAGTGTATCCAGCTTAAAACTGCCGCCACGCATACAACCCGTCAATCATTTTTAAAATGGCGAACACGTGAAAAAAGGGGCTTGATATTCAACGAAACAGGCTATGCACCCCTCCATTGGATGAACGCTTTATTCAGTTATCATACATTTTTATATGGGGAATAAGCGTGCTATCAACTGGTGACTGAGCCTGTTCGTGTCGTCGAATATAATAAGCTTCGAAAAAAATCGGTTCATGGTGGGGTCACCAAATAACCTGAAAGTGCATATCGACGCACCGGGCCGCGTCTAACTCTAATCATACTTTATTTTGAATGCACAGGTTGTAATAAAATTAGTTTAATGTACATCAGTAGTAGAAAAGACAATTCAGTGTAGAATTCGTGAGTCGGGTGAACGCACAGTAAATCACTGCAGGATGACATTTGAAAATGGCGCGTTACCGTTTGTTTAGAGGCAGGCGACGCTGACCAGCACTTGTTGTGAGTATGGCATCGGAGCAAGGGAATGCATGCTGATCTCGCCCAATGCAATTTTCAAATCGGGTAAAGTTTCTTCCATAGAAATAGGTTTCCATAGAAATAAGTTCTTCAGTTTCTTCCATTGAAATAGGTTTCTTCAGACGAAGAAGTGAAAAACGTGTCTTGAAGTCGACGACCATAGTCAACACTCTACATAAAAAAACACGGAAAAGTTTCACGCCACTGTCAGCGACTTCTTCAAAATTGTAAACAAATCACGCCCCCTATTTTCAACAAAGTTATTTTTTGCACTTGCTGTATTGGAAATTGTGAGTTATAAAGACCTGGTAAATGATAAGCCTAAACACGCAGATATGGTGGTTTGTGCTTTGTTTACTAATAAAAGTCGCGTGAAACAGTCGTAATTTAATCTTGAAGAGCCCTCAAGCTGTTTTTCACAAATAACATAAGTGTTTGAATGCAACCTAAACCTAGCAATTTAGAGACAAAATGGCATTTTGGATTTAAAAAAAAAAAAGGCTGATAGTGGCTAGTGGCTTTAATCTAAATATTATCGCTTTATTCCGTTGTCATATGGAACCCGGAACTATGGTCTCTGGCAGAATATATCTTGTTACACAGTACTTGCGTAGCCAAATGCTGAATTTATTGGTGGCTTAAAGGTGCACCGAGAGATTCACATATCATGGATCCTAAGAAAATCGGAAAGTAACGATTTTGGCCCTGATGAAAAGATTTACATCAAAAATATCCCCATCTGAAAGAGTTTTTGATACAAAAATTGAGAAATTTTTAATTTCATATATGGAGCAAATACGGAAATTAGGGGCCTATAATATTTTATATGAATATAGGCAAATATAGAAATCACCTTTTTTCTCTCTTTTAAGACATTCGTAGCCAAATACAAGTAAGAAATCTAGTGGTGGCCTATCTATTAGGAACGATTTGGGATTGCCTCAAATCTCTCGTTGACTACCCTTTAACCAGGCGGCTCGGGTGTGGTTCAGAGGGTGTATTGAATCAATCCAACAATACACTATGTTTTGGGAAATTTTACCTCTATAAGGTCATGTTATCCCACAAAAATCCTATTCTTAACACAAAATCATGACTTTTACATTGATTTTAGCCTCAAAGCACTAGTACTTAGGTAAATTTTAGCACAATAAGAAATGTCTTGTAGTTATTAAACTCTAAGAACACTTTGTATCCCTAAGAACTGACACGTGTTTAGTACAAAAATATAGTATTGACACATTAGAGAGATTTCACATATCAGGTGCCCCTTACAAGAAATGAAAGTACTGTTTTCTGCCCTGATACAAAAAATGTGAAATTTCTAATTTCGTATAGGAGCAAATACGAAATTCAGCCTATGTTTTTTATTGAAATATTAGCAAATCAAAATCACCTTTTTTCTCTCTTTTAAGACATTTCTGAAGCCAACAAGGTTAAATGACACAATATTTGGGTGCCTCAAATCTCTCGTTGCACCTTTAATTTATTATTGTTGATAATTTTTCTTGTCGCACTCTTCTCATCTTTTTTATTTCCCCTTTGGTAACAAAATTCAACATCTGTCTGCCAAGAAATTTTACAAGGACACTGGAAAAATTCTTGCTGTATCATTTTCAAGGATGATTTGTCACTAAAAGACTCCTTTCCACCTGCCGGAAATGTTTTGATTAAGCAACGTAGATCGATCACTATACTTCCACGCAGAATTGGGCTCATGGTGAATCTTCTTTATAGCTTTCTACGTCCATGAATATTCTTTTGTGGGGAGATTAGACAACATAATCATTTTTCTATAGAAATATTTTGGTAAAATGTAGTACACAATAATACATGTATTGAAAACAGAACTCAAATCAATCATGAGATAGCACGAATTTCCACGAGGCGCCAAGTAAAACCCCGCGCTTTATGAGGTTATGCTTTTAATAATATTTGAGGTTTTATATTTTTTCGGGGTGGATGTGGCGGCAGGGGGGATATGACCTGGGATCAACATTGTCAGGTGTTGATACTGGATGTATAATTATCGAGGTTAGCTATGAAAAACAATAGTCTAATACACTATATAGCCTATAAAAAGCTGTCAAATTGCCAATTATAAAACGATGATTTCATGATTGGTGAAAGGCTAACAATTGAACTTTAGGAATTTGCAATCATCTGAAAAAGCAGATCTTCAGCTTTCACATGCTTTTTATTTCACGCAAATAGCATATTGCGTTCAAAAGTTATCATTTCAGTTTAGAACTCATTGTAAATGCCGTACTCATCCGGCTACAACAGCTTACAACGGTAAGGAATAGGGCACTCTTTACGCAACAATAGTTTCACGCTTTATTTCGTTATGGTCTATGGAGCCCGGACTGTGGCTCCCGCCGGACTATATCTGCTTTCACACCGGCTTCAAAACAATAAAATATACAAGAAATAGACATCTCAGTGTTTTTTAAATTTTATGCGAAAGGTGCATGTTTATCAACTCTCTAATACTGTCATATTTTTATTTTTCATTTAGGTTGGTAATCTACCTATGCCTAACATATACCTGATGATAATATTAATCTAATTTGCATAATACGTAAATGATATTCAAATTCGGTGTTTCTAGACGTAAAATCTCATTTTCTCCTTTGTAGATTTTATTGCGACATACATTACAGCAATGGTCATAATTTTGGTTAGGGGTGTCCTAATGAAATTAAATTAAAACTCTTGAAAAAGGTGGTGCAATCCCCCACTAAAAATTAAGTATTCTTGCATGGGTACACAATATATTGTAGCTTAGCCATTTCAAATACATGTACCACTAATTAATATTCATGAGTGTATTTTACTGTTCCCCTTTGCTCAAACGCCAAAGTTTTTGGTTGATTGCACAGATCTTCCTACATGTAATACGACATCACAAACATGTGGTTACCAGAAGTAACTCTTAAAAACTCGGATTATAAGCTTTTGGCAGTCAAGAAAAACATCATATTGACCTGAATTCCCAAACACAATGTACCATGCATATTTTATTATTTTTTTCATTGCAACAGGGTCGGGAAACACTTAAGTTGAGAATTAGGAGTTCCTGCATCGGAAGAAGAGAGCTGGTAGGAGAAAGATATCCGGTACGTTTTGTATATATCCTTTGTATAAATACGCATCTTGTTTTGGACCCCTTGATTTTCGTGTAAATACATTCTTGGGCTATTCCAGAAAAAAAAATGGCCCCAAACCCCCCCCCATAGAGGCTCCGGGAATTCCATCAACTTTTTGTCACTTATTGAAAGCTGGAATTCTAGAATTTCAGGTCATATGGGGTGGGATCAGCCATTTTAGTTATACGAGGGTGACGAATTCATGTTTTTACGTATTTTGCAGCAGGAAAATTCGGAAAACAATATTTCAACACTTTCTATACCCCCTAACCATAAATCCTCTCTGGGAATCCAAGTTTTTTTTTACATTGGTAGGCTAGGAATTCCTGGAATTCACGGATGGGTAGTGTCTGGAATCCTGGTATTTACGGAAGGTATGCTTCTGGAATTCCAGATAATTCATGAAGGCATCGCCAGCAGAATTTCCAGATTTTTTGGGTGACAAAACTGTTTCCCCTCTATAGGGGGGGGCATTTTTTCTGGCATAGCCCATTTCCCCGGGGCCACTTGATTTAAAGGTGGATGATGCGCGAACAAGAAACCGCGTAAAAAGGGTCTCTTTTTCCAACAGGCGATTGACGCGCGTACATTGATTATAGGTGTCGGGGAACAGGAAATGTGGAAAAAATGGTAGGTTTTTTCTTAACCCTGACAATTGTGATGTACTGCTTAGGGAGGGGTCATTATTTACGCCCGGGGAATGGATGATTGAGGGGGAAACCGCACAAAGTTTTGTGTAAGGAGAGAGGGGGGAACGTGGAATTTAATGGGGAAATCAGCATGATTAACGGGGGAGTGTGAAATTTTTGAACGGAAGCGAGGGGGAACGCGAAAATTTTTCCGGAAAAAATTTTGAAAATACTCCATCCCCCCCCCCCCCCGGCATAAATAATGACCGCTCCCTTAGTATTGTATGTAGTAACCTCAAATTAAGCAGAGATCAAAAAGAGTGTAATAAAAAAAAAAAAAAAAAAGATTGTGAAGCGCAAGCAAAGATAATATAAAAGGTATTGAACGACACAATGCATTGCTTATTGTTTAGGGAGGGGTCATTATTTACGCCCGGGGGGAAATGGAGGATTTGAGGGGGGGAAACCCGAAAAATTTTTGTAAGAAAGAGGGGGGAACATGAAATTTTTCATCAACGCGAGAGGGGGGAAAGGGAACATGAACTTTTAAATGGGAAATCAGCATGATCAAGGGGGGGGGGGAACGTGAAATTTTTGAACGGAAGCGAGGGGGGGGAACACGAAAATTTTTGCCAAAAAAAGTGAATCCTCCACCCCCCCCCCCCCCCCCGGCATAAATAATGACCGCTCCCTTAGGGTAGCAAAGATGACAAAAATACTTCTTTAGTGTAAGAAAACAAACAAAAAAACACTCCAAAAGGAGTGAAAAAAGAAAAAACATACTTGTTTAGGGTGCATTTGTAAGTCCATGCCACGACGCATCAATCCACCTTTGAATACAAGTGGCCCCCAGGATATATTCATACGATATTTCTAAGCAAGTTATGGCCAAAATGAACCTATAGCAGAGTGTGTGTCCAAAATCCGCGACCACCTTTGTTTTGTTTGTTTACTTGTTTTGAAGGCCAAAAAATAAATTCCGGGTCTGAAATTTAATCATACAAAGTTCAAAGTATGGTATAATGTCCGGTACTTGTTTCATATGTGTGCAACATTAAAACGAAAAATCTCAAACTCATCTAAAACTTCTGAATTGAGAAGTTCAGGGCTTTATGTATCTGACTATTTTGAATTGATTCACAAAACAGTTAAATTTCGAAATTCCCGAGTCTGCTTTAAATTTATATAATTGAAGGAAAAGAGAAAGGTTTAAAAATGGTTTATCACCGAAATTCTCTGTTAAAACATGTTATGTATATTACTGTAAAGCGACGACTTGATTCTTTTCCATTAGGAAACCCCTGTACCAGGAGCCTATGACAGCAAGATTTTCTGACAGATTTTGAGAAACGTCCCGCAACATACCAATTCAAGAATGAGGGTAGGAAAAAAGACGCAGATAGTCAACTAAAAGGTAGCGTTTTGTTACCTGGTGCCTATGAAAGGAAGATTTGCTAGGCCGGATTGGACAATACAAACATGCCACATATTCCTTCAGAAATACGTCAAGAGAAAGCAATACCATGTTAGGAGTTAAGGATAAGGTAACTATATAGTAATGCAGTATTTTATGATGTTAATTTTATGGACAATCCTATCAATGGAGTGCATGCACTCTGAAATGAATTGAACTTTTAGAACCTGCAGGAACTGAACCACAAAGTGGTTAAAAAATAAAGTGTTGTCTGACGTTGCAGTTTATAAATGGGGTCAAAGGTCACATGAGGTCACCAACATGTGGAGCACTACCCAACGGCCATTATATCCAAGTGTCATGAAAATCGATCAACATACATGGATACACCAAGCAATTTGACCTTTTGACCACAAAGGTCACGAGGTTACCATGGTCACATGAGGTCACCAACATGTGGGGGCATTACCCAAGGACCATTGCATCCAAGTGTCATGGAAATTGACGTATGTGGATACTGTCACACCAAGCATTTTTTAATTCTGACCTTTATGGGCCACAAAGGCCACATGAGGTCACCAAGGTCACATGAGGTCACCAACATGTGGGGGCATTACCCAAGGACCATTGCATCCAAGTGTCATGGAAATTGACGTATGTGGATACTGTCACACCAAGCAATTTTCTAATTCTGTCCGTTTTTGGGCCATGACCTCTAGATGACCTTTGACCCCACTCGTGAGAGGAGTAACTGTGGAGCACTATACCCAAGGACCATTGCATGCAATTGTGACATGAAAATATGTAGATGTGGAAACACCAGACAATTATGTTTAGGGTTAACATTTGAGTCAACATTTTTACCACAGACACACACACACAGACACTACCAAAGCAATCCCTATGTGCTCTCTTGCAGACCAGGTTTGCAGACAACACAAAAAGAACCAACGTTACATTTGTTTTCTCTTTGAAGCAGCATCTTTCGTTTTGCAGAGCTGAAGAACAAAAATGGCTCTCCTATATATATTTTTTTTTTATTTTTGTTTTGTTTTTAGAACTGTTTTGTGTTAAGGATTGAAATTGAACTTGTTTAGAGTGTGACTAAAGTGATACACTCAATAGCAACAAAACGTGGAATTCAATTATTAAAAAAACAACAACTTAAATTAACACCCATGGATGAAGAATGAAATTAGACTTAGAGTTAAGAACAATTTCAATCTTTAGAACTAAAAAGTGTCCTGATGAACCTAAACGTTATTGAGCATTTTTTTTCCTTTGGTTACATCATCGTATTTTTGCATTTTAAATAGTTGAAAAAACAAAATTTACTGCATTTCAAAGTACCAAATGGAAATCGCTGTTACTTAATGTGTTAATGTCAATTTGGTTTAAAATTCTTGACTTTAGTATACACTATGTAGTGGTGTGCATGATGCTTATGCCAGCCATGTTGGTGACTCTTTCAATCCAAGGATCGAATTCACCATAAGAATTTGGCCTCGCTGAAGGATTTCTTGGTTTAACATTATAGCTTATAATTATGTTTTTCATATTTTATTACAGGCATGTAATGTTTGTCCAACTGCATATCCGATGGAAAATCATCTTTCTTGTTCTGTAGAAAAGACCCCATCCAAGTAAGTTATACATATTGCAATGACTGATATGTTTTGTACAAATTTCATAATGTATAGCCAATTAAGTTCTAAGTATCAAGGATTTTTAGTCATGATGGAAATCAAATAATTTGTATTTGTTTTGAGTCCAAATTTCTTTATTATTCTAGTTCTACCTATCAATTATTTGGACTTTTTTCTGTTTGCCCGTGCTCAAATTGTATAGGCCAATATAGTAGGGGTGTAAATTATAGTCTGGTCTTTTGTTTGGGGTGACATATAACTTGAAGATTAAGTCTAGTGGGATTGTAGTTTAAATTATTCCACAACACATTTCGGCAAAAATTTCAGAATAAGTTTTTTTCTTTTAATAAATTATCAATAGATAACCATATTTTGCACAGGCGTATTATAGGTATATACATGTAGGTCTAAATTTGCATGGTAATTTCCATTCTTTGGACTTCAATCAATGTTGACAATGACAGAAGAAATGCTCATATTCTGCACAGAACGAACAACGTTTTTGACTCTATTACACTGCGAGTACACTTTCTAAATTCCTTGCATTAAAAACTAATCTAAATTACTTAACAGTTATTTAATCAATTTGATTATTTTTGATGATTTTTAATACAATTGACTTTTTAATATAAATTCAGAGTAACTTGTTATTTTTAAAATCCAGAGAGTAATGGCATCTCATCTTTGACTCAAGGGATGAAACATTGGTTGTATCTTTCAAAACGATTATCCTACAATTTTTGAAGTGAATTTCTTTTTCAAAATGTCTTTTTTTTCAGGCACCATAGTTTTTAGATCAAATGCACAAAGATTTCCACAATATATTTCAAGGGTAAGTAAAAATTACAACATGGGGTTGTTGTTAAGAAAGTTATTAGATTTCACCACTGCGTGTGACATAATGCTCAAATTAGAGCTTTTCCCTTCGTACCGCAAAATGAAAATAAAAATAAAGTAAGAAATAAAATGTAAATCTTCCGGCCCATGTCTCCAAGTCTTGGCCCGTATCTCAATTCTGTCCCCTTCCCCACTCGTAACTCTGCCCTACGGACTGAAATGTTTAGCCTCTGATTGTATCGGGTGTGAGGCAGGCCCATACACAGGCTTTATTTTTGGGATGCGAAAAGAGGCTCTTTACATAAAGTGGCCCTAAACTCTTGCTAAAAATTGTCCCCGCTATTGCCTTTTTTGTCCAAAAAAGTGTCTTATTGTTAAATGTTTGATTTCTTATCCTCCCAACAAAATCAGCATAAAGTTGATCTTTGCTGGGAACGGCTGGGGTCTCGATTTTTATTTTGTAGAGTAAAAAGTAGGACCCTATCTATATCAATTTTTATCTAAATGGGGCCAGAGTTGTACCATATGCAGGCTTTGGGCAAAGTTTAACACGACTGTGTTTTTTTTCTTCCCCCAACTGTTCAACATTTGAACAATTTGTGAATTCCAGAACTAACACATCAAATCTGGTTACCTTTTCTGTCTATCTTCCATATCTTTGTCTTCATATATATGGTAATACCAGAAAGCTGGAAAATGAGCCCATATTGCAGCACGTCCCCTGTATGGTTATTGAAACCCACGGTTTTACGCTGCCTGTAACCATAAATACGGACGGTACATTTTTGTTGTTTGTTGAACACCTATAATCATGAAAATCCCATTCCATTTGTGAATTTATATGATAAAATGTCAGGATAAGGAATACTTAATGTCCAACTTGCCTCAAGTATGTTCCCCACAATGATGTTATAACAAATACTTCCATACTCCCTTTGTAACAGACGAAGAATCCTCCACCAGACCGATACGATTACAATCATCCAACACTAACAGCACTTTGCAATCCTGATCTCATCAAGTTTTTAAGTCAAGAACGCCCAGATTTACTACATCACATACTTTAGGTTTATTTTTAAAGTAACATCAATGACAATGACATTTTAATGCCCATTTGACCCGATTTGTTTTGCATCAAATGAAATCAAATTTTTGAAATCCTAAATCTAACCTACTCTACACACTGCACAGATAGGCAGAGCATTTTTTGTAACAAACTGGGGGGAAATTGTGTATATGATGCATGGTGAAAGGCAACATGGGGGGGGGGCATTGGTGGTAACCAACATTTGCAAATTCGGGGGGAAGGGGTGCTGAGGCATTTTCTGAGGAGCAAATTTGGGGTCCTTCTGTACAAACGGTCAGTTCATTTTGGGGGGGCTGGGCAAGGATTCTGAGCAAGGGGCGCCTTTGCCCCTGCCCCCCTGGTTATGCCGGGGGGGTGGGTAAATTTGATCCAATCTTGTTAAAGTACTCAAATTGTTTGCCTGGGGTTGTAAGGATTTCAACTATTTATAGTTTGTTTTCAGGTAGGGACCTTGGTTTTGGAGTTAATGGGTGAACATTGAACTGCAATTTACACCATACAATTTACCTCCGCGGATTTCCCGAGGAGGGCACCCTCAATTTTCAAACAAATTGTGTTTTTTCATATACATTAAGGCCCAAAAAAATGTTTGATTGTCCTCATCCGACCGACCCTAATTTTTGAAAATCAGGAAAAAGTTTTTTTTTTTCCTTTTCTGTCAAAAGAATACGGACCCTAATTTTTGAAAACTTCCTAAAAAGTTTTTTTTCTCAATTTTAACTTTCTGAAATGTAAAAAAGATGTTTAAACAGTCTTTCTTAGCATTAGGTTGGGTTTTCTAATGTCCCACGATGCATTTTTGAGTGGTGGGGGAGACAACTTTATTTTTAGTGTTTTGATTAACTTATTAATACAAACAAACATGTTTCCATACAGTTTTGCTATGGGTGACTATTAAAACAAAAAGTTTTTCTGACCGACCGCCCAACGCAAACGGCCACTATGGACAATCCAACAATTTTTTTTTTGGCCTAATGCTTGTCTATATAAAACACTGTGTGAAATACCTAAGCTCAAATCGAAGTCCTTCATATGGAAATCACCACTTTGTTAAAATTTCTGGAGCCGGAATTTTTGTTATACACGATCCTATGGCACTGTTTTATACTGTACATCAATGTGTACTGCATGAAAGCGAAAAATCCGATTCATCTCTACCTTTTGGAATTGAGCATTTTAGGTTAGTATCTTTAGTTCTATTTCACTATTTACTACACAAATATATATTTCGGAATATCTGAGTCAGCCTTTAATATGTTTACCATTGTCTAGTCCACTGAAGGGAAGTCCCCTTCTATTTTTGTGCCCTACTAAAACCTTCTTTCTGGTACCAAATATAATTGTCAATGGCAGTTTATGCTCCTTTTCAGGTACAGGTGATCCCAAAGTTACAAATGGGGATGGCAATCCCCCCCCCCCCCCCTTTTTTGGGAGGCCAACATGTCCAGTAAACTGCAGGAATACCACAGGCAACTTGTTTTTGGTACCAATAGATAGATATGGCCCTCCTCTTTCCATTGATACCAAATGTTTACCAATATGCCTGACATTAGTCAGAATGACATCATAAAGTTTGCATATTAGTAAAACTGTCAATTCCCATACACACAATTGACTCTACATGATGGAAATGACTAGTTTTCTATACACAGAACGTTTAACGCTAATATGACCCACATCCAACATTTACTTGGTAATAAGAATAACAATTTCTTATGCTACGGCCCTTGCTGGGAGCTTTAGTTGCCTGAAGCCGAAACCTCCTTCAAAAGCGGCAAGAGTGCTGTAGGTTTAATTCCCTTGTACTTGTAGCATCCTGAAAAATATTAATCATACTTTCTTGTTTTTTCCCTTCTTACAGAACGTACCGTGGCCATGGAACCTTAACGACAAAACGTATCAATCACCTATGCCAGCAACCATTGCTAAAATGGGAAGAAAATTCATGGACTCTTTTGTAAAGTGACTTTAATCTATAACACTTAATTTTTGATCACCTGAAATTGATGAGGCAACCAACTGAAAGGCTACTTACTTTGGAGTGGTTTTATTTCCCCACACAGTGGTTTACCCATAAGGGCACTGATTTGGGCTTAATCATTTCAAGTTAGGGCTATTATATTTTAAAGCTTTACAATCATGCACAATATATATCTTTTGAAAAATCTTGATGATGCACACATTTTAAAAATGTGCCAGTGTCTTTTTCTTTATTTCATAGGAGGAGGAGGTATTAGTATTTAACGAGACATTATAACACTATCATGTCATTTTAGTGTCACGAAAATACTTTATGATAATCACGTTAGGGAAGAAAGCCCAGTTTTAGAAGCAGGAAGAACCCAGAGAAAACCTGCAAGGCCGATTATGGACTGGAAACTTGTTTACAGCCTTACCATCAGCATGTAACTTTACTACAATAATTGCAATACAAATAATGCAAAGGAATAAACTTGCCTATTGATGGTGTTGTTTGTTTACATCCTGAAAAAAAGTTAATACTGTGATAGTTGAAAAAAATGAAAACCACAAATCCCCAATATCCCATATCATGAAGGCCCTAAAGAAATGACATTCTTAATATAAGTTTTCCTTTTGAAGGTGTTTTTTATTCAAAAACAGCAAAACAAATCCATGAAAGGGACCTTACAACATAAAAACACAAGATATCTTAAATATGGCGAGCATAAGTTAGTTACATAAACACATCAGATTTTCATGCATTGTTTTAAAACTATTCTTCAGTTTTCAAGTGCTTTCCTATATCAGGGCTAAAAATCAGATGAGTTTGTTTTTGCATAATAATTTTGCACATTCATTTATAAATCATTATCAATACATTCATAAACTTGTTTTATTATTGTACAAATACATTTTTATTTGAAACTGTGCTTCTTGTAAAAAATAATCTGATACACGAACAAAAGTTATTCATGCACACATGGCACTAACAACTGGCATTGCTGCCATGATTTGTTGCTGTTATTACAAGCATGTATTGAATTGGGCTTCCACAGGGGAAAAAATTCAGTAACAATAAGTTTTGGATTTGCTCCCTCAAAACTTGTATTACTTACACTCCTTCGTTAGGTCTTTCAGTTGAAAACTGACTTTAACACTATGTGTGCATGGTTAACTGGTTGAATTCAAGCCTTTGATGTCAAGACTAAATTAAAGATGGTGGGACAATGTATTCAGTTGCCTTGAATGGGTGGAAAGGGAACAACAGACCATTTTAATCATTATTTAAAGGTGCTTGTTCAGATTTATGCCTATTGTGTTCTATGCTTGATATGAGAGCCTGGCACTTGCACGTACGCCTGTCAAGTACCGTGGGAAACAAGCTTGCGGTTTTGACGGTAGAAGCAATAATACATATTGCAAAGCCCTATTCAATACTGTGCTAATTTTGGTGGTTAACCACTAAAACGGCGGTTTTTCGGTTATATCTTGAGAATGAAATTGATTTGAGAGCTGAAATTTCAGGACGATAATGAGAAAAATACGGCCTTTCATCTGATATCAAAATCGAAACTACTTCTGGGAAAATCAAGGGGTCCCAAAGACGATCGGAACACGCACCTTTAATTGTTAATAAATTATTCTAACTAGGTGTACAGTGTACATCTAAGAAGTGGAGAAAGATTCAATCGGTTTTAATCCAAACATGCTTAAGATCTTTGAAGAGGTTCATTGGGGTGGATTTCAGAAAGACAACGCATTGTAGACCCATCGTAAGCAGACACAGCGTAAAGTTACTGAACGATCTGTTTGATTTAAGACGGATTTACGATGCATTGCAAGTCTTCGTAAAATCCACCCCAGGTTCATTGTTATCATTAAGATCACTTGATGTGTCAAAAAGTTTCTGGGCCATTCTTTGGTCATGTTTGGGACCTAAAACCGGTAAATTTTTACTTTCAACTCAATCCTGTTTTGTCAACGTAACCAATCTGTTATTACTTTTTACATTATTAGTCCAAACCTAACCAAGAATAATGCTTACCGGTTTTAGGTCACAAACGTGACCGATGAATGGTCCTTCGCTGGCAGAATACTAAATGTAATGGACAATGATCAAACCAAAGACTTGGGAATGGTTCTGTTATGAATTTGACTGAATGCATTTTTTGTTTTAAGTGTTTGAGTGTTGGCCACTAAGGGAATGTTGGCCTTTTTTGAGAAAATTGCCACTGAACAATGTTCAGAGAGTAGCAAGCAACTTTGATATGATACCATGTTAAAAATTTTAAACAATCTGGCATACATGTACAGTAATCATGAACAAAATGTGATTGAATTTAATTTTTATATTATACTTATCCATTAACTTGGCAGATATATAACCAAAATTGTTTTGGTTTGCAGAAATGCACCCAACACAAGTTTTACAAACTATTGTATATCTTACTACAAAGATTAAATGGTACATCCACATTAAAAGTAAACAATACATATTACACAAGACTTATAAATACATTTGCATAATCTTACCAAATCATGTACAATTACTTGGAATGTCAGATGAGTAGTACCTCTAAGAAATATTCACTTTATGATGATTGGACAATAAATTTATACTGTATCACAAACATTTCATTTAGTTTTAACCCATTCATAATTGCAATAAATGCTTGATGCAAGCTTGCTATCTCAATACTAGGTCTCTTCCTGTGTCATGGATTAACACCACAGTTGACTTCTGTATTCCATATAAATTACCTGTGATCTCAACATTAGCACAGAGAACTACAGCGAACTGGGATGTCAGTAAGACCCAACCAAAATTTATAATTTAACGTTTAGAAAATAAACTTGCTTTTATCTTTTTTAGCCTTATTTAGCCTGGGTAAATCATTCAGGGTTCAGACACTGCTTTCCAATGATGCCCAGGGTCCCAGGACGACTTGGGACAGCCAGGAGTTTTCACCCTACTGGCTACGATTACATATACAGACGTGATTCTCCATGTACATGGGACCGACGGCTTAATGTCCCCTCCTTAGGACAGGGTATTCTCATGGTTCATCTGCTAAAGTCCAAAATGAACCATGGGGAGAGGGGAATTCCAGTTTTAATCAATAGTTGTTATACAAATCAAATCCAGAATTTAGTACCCAAAATTAAATCCCAACAAGTTGTCCCGCCAGGGCTGGAACTGGGGACCTCCAACACCAAAGGCGAATACCTAACCAGTGGGCCACGCTCCCCTGGTTTTACATTGTGTACTAAGCTGTGGTACTCATACATGTGCAAATAATTAAGGGGCAGATAAGGGAACGACTCAAGCAGATGACAAAAATGCCTTATTCAGCAACAACCCCAAATTCATGAACCAAAATATAATTAAGTACAGCAATACAGACTGCAAACCACAAGCAGATTAGGGTCCTCTCCCTAGTCAGAAGGATTACCACTCATAACAAGGCCCGTAACCAGTGGGGGTGAGAGGGCTGACCCCCCCCCCCAAATTCCAGAAAGCCCCCTAAAAGTGGCTCAAAAAGGCCAGAAAAATGCGATTTTACGAGCGGAGTGAGCTAAAAATTAAAAAAAAAAAAAAAAAAAAAATTCCCCCCCCCCCCTTTTGGGGAGGTGCAATTTTTTTTTTGGAAGTCTCCTTTTGAAAAAAAAAAGCCCCACCCCTAACAAAATCCTGGTTACGGACCTGCTCATAAGGTTTGTTAATAACCAGAAAGAGTTCGTTCGCTCGTCATAAAGGGTTAGAGTTTAGGATTTTGGGGGTTAGGGTTTAGGACAGGGGTTCTCAATTATATCAGTTTAAGGGCCAGAGAATGATGAACATATTTGAAAGTTACCTATTTGAGGGCTAAATACACCCGAATTTCTTATGTTACCCTTTATATGTTGGCGGGCCGCCTATTGAGAACCCCTGGTTTAGGAGTAGGGTTTAGGGTTAAATTTAAATATGACTAGCGAACCCTTTTTCGATTTATGCCTAGCAAACCTTGTTACTAGAGACTTTGACCCAGCAGATTTGGGTAGTTTGACATGGATGGTCCCATGGCCCAACCATGACCTGTGAATATTTTAAGTACGATTTCATACAACCTCATTAAGTGCATTTTTACTGTTAGTCATAAATTCAGAAAACAACCCTTATACTGGAGGTCTCTCCAACTCCAATGGTTTTAGACAATATTGCTTGATAACATCTTACAAATGTTTAGAATTATTTTTCAAGATTTTGGGAAAGAGTTCCATATTTACCCCCTTTTTAAAATGCTACAGGAAACAATTTTATTTATGGCCTACACTAACAAAACCCCCAATCTTAAAGCCAGAAATAAACAAAAAATGTTACATGTAGAACTTTGAAAAGGGGCACATTTGAAATTCTTGCCCGATTTTGTGATAACGTATTAATCCAATAGTGAAAAAAAAAAAACTTCGAATTATAGACCAGCCCACACTTAAATGTACTGTTAAAAATATAATGAAAATCCAACAGGAGTGTAATTACATACTGTCAAAGTGGTTTGTTTTCTTTCCATACCTACATTTCTTCCATAAAAACATGCAAAAGGCATGCAATTGCTTCCAATATGTCAAAAGGCTGCATTTTATTCCATATGGTACCCAAAAAGTAAGGAATTTGCAAATACATACACCCATGAAATCCAATGATAAAACAAGTCAAAAAATGGCATTAAGTAGATGAGGTCTTTTAATCATTAAGTTTTACTTTATTTTATTGCACTATAAAGCACCATGTATTATATTAGGGGGGGAGCAGAAGCTAAATTGCCCAAAGACCACAATTTTACTTAAAGCAATAAAAGCACATTTTGAAGAGTGCCCCCAATTTCCAAATTTGAGGTTTTTGCATAGTTGTGTTGGTAATTGTTTAATAAACTATACCTGCAAATGGTAATGCTCAAAAGTGTGTATTTGTCACAAAGAAGTGATTTTGTAATTAGAATTAGGATCCCCTATTATTACACCTCATGAATATTCATGAACATAATCATGCTATTTCATTGGCTGATTCCAATTATGCGTGCTATTTCCCTAGGGAAATAGATTGAACTATTTCCCTACAACCTCATCCCCAGAGTCACAGTGAGGTGTAATAAAACAAATACTACATGGTTTTATATCAGGAAATAGCAGGTGAGGGGTGATGGGCCCGTAGCCAGTACCAAGGGAAAATAGTGTGCCCTATTTCCCTCTAACCATGTAGTATTTGTATATTGTAATTTAACAGCATTAAATTTGTCCTTCTATAGTGAAATATTGCCTTGCCACTGAATTATTTTCAGGATACGATATTATTTATTTTAAATACAAAATTCCTTCTTTTGCAATACATAGACAAGTTTAGGCTTTACGTTTCACAGGTATAGTTTACTAGCCAATTATCAATGCAACTGTGCAAAAATCTCAACATTTTTAGAAAATTAGGGGTGCTCTTGAAAAAAAATGTGCTCTTACTACTTTAAAAAAGTGTGTGTGTGCGCACATGTGTGTGTGTGTGTGTGCGTGTGTGCACGTGCATGTGTGTGTGCGCAAACATGAATCCAGGGCTTTCTGTGGCAACATGTTGAATAATATAAACTATTCAAAAAGTAGAACAAGCTTGACTACAAGGAAAACAACTTGCCAAATTTTTGCCAGAATGGGATCATCATTCCCCTACTCCACCCCAACCCCACCCCACTCCATACATGAAACCCTAATTAATATCTAGTACAGAATCACAATATTAAAATACACAGCTACAACATTTAACAAAGTGTGCTACTTCACAGATTTATGGTGGGCATACTGTTATTAATTTAAAATCAACATCATTTGCAAATTGGATTTTTTTTCAATATATGCTTAATGACAAAAAGCACATTTAGAGTGCAAAGATTTTGAAATATTTGAAAGCACATCAGTTCACATTGTAAGGCAAAGTTCAATTCAATATCAGTGGCAGCACCAGGTTCATTTTTTTTGGGGGGGGGGGGGAAGGGGAAAGAAAACATTTTCAGGCCAAAATGGCATAGAAGAGGTTATCCCATGAATACTCATCACAGGTGTATATCCCCCCACCAAACTGGCTGACATTATAGAAGTCAGTAACATTTTATATGCTGTATTTATGAAACGAAACAAGCTCAAAGCGCCCATTGGATTGCAAGCTTTATTCTGTCGCCATACACTTTGATGCATGATGGGCTAAAGCTGTGTACACCATCGGGTACTGTGAATGTGTTTCATTTTTGCAAAATACAGTAAGCCAAATTTATGGAATCACAATTATGAATTTGATACAAATATTGAAGTAATACAATATACTTAACATATAGTGACTTGTATCTGAACATATTGATACACCAGACCTTGAATATCTCATCCACATTTGGAAGACATGATTGGTCCATTTAAACCTATAGTACTAGGTTAAAGATTTCTACCCTCTATGATCTAAAACACAACACATGTGAGAATTAAAGGCATTTCATGCTGTTCACAACTCTTGTCAAAGAGTGAAAGAAATTGTGCCATAATTCAAAAGGGGGTTTATTTTCCATACATTATTTTCAAAACTTGCAACTTTTACACCCTTAGGTGCTGGATTTTGCTGCGACACAGATTAGCACAAGAATACAACAGGCTTATAAATACAAATCTCCCTGACACTCTGGCATACAGTTAGTACAGGGTGACCAAATAAAATGCAACCCATATTGACATTGTTATGGGTTTAAAAACAATGATCCTCAGACCAGAGAAAAATATCTCCAAAATGCACCAGATTTGCATTGTTAGTTGAAATTTTATGTAATGTATTTCTTATGTCAATTCACCTTTCGACATTAAAGGTGCAACAAGAGATTTTAAGGCACCCAGATATTGTGGCATAATAATTTCATATAGATTAGACACTCAATAGATTTCTTACCTTGTATTTGGCTACAGAAATGTCTTACAAGAGAGAAAAAAAGGCGATTTTGATTTGCCTACATTTCAATATAAAACATTGGCTGAATTTCGTATTTGCTCCTATACGAAATTAGAAATTTCATAGTTTTTGTACCAAAGAAACATTGCTCAGCTTAATCCTTTTAGATGGGGATATTTTTGATGGAAAGCTTTACATAAGGGCAAAAATCAGTACTTTCGATTTTTTTAAGGACACCTGATATGTGAAATCTCTCGTTGCACCTTTAAGGTAACATTCAGAGATCTGGTGGTGATCATAACCACTTCTTGGGCCACTTCTGTTATGCCCCTGGTTCTACAGGAAGACCACAAAACAAACCTGTTGAAAATTGTAATTACCGTTTTGTTCCTAATAAACGCCCCGGGGGCGGTGCATTTTTCAAAAGAGGGGGCGTTTATTACAGTCAAAAATGGAAAGTCATAAATACCTGCAAAAATCACCTTACACAGTTTATAAAAGATTACTGGGGTCCAGATGTCGTTATACACATGAAATCCACGAACATCACTTTGTACTTTGTAGAAAGTATTGATAACAGCGATTATGATACGGATTACGACAGTCCTGGCCATTAAATCATGTGATTTAGGTAAGCTTAACCCATTTTCTTGAATTGTTTTATATCAAAATTCCAAAATCTAGGGTGGGGGGGGCATTTATTGGAAACATGGGGCGTTTATTAGGAACAACACGGTAATTTTAACATCTTCATTTTATGAGTTTTTTTAATATTTTAGTTCCCAAATAGGCCATTGTATTAATTCAATTTTGTCTTGATCTGGACATTTAATACAAAAAAAACCCACTTGTTTCATAATAATATTGAGAACTTGTAAGTCAACATAGGTTATGTTCAAAACTACAGATGAGGTAATTGTTATCAAAATTCTTCTAGATGTGGGATGCATGAAAACACATCATTTGGTGAATCCTTCACACTACTCGAAGGACCAACCTTAACCTCCCCACACCACCACTAAGAGAGTCGTGGAGTGTCAAATCGTGTACCATGTATTTCAATACGGAATAAACCCCAAACTCGTTCTAACCTCGTCTTCATGGCCAAATTCATTCCCATTGAAAAATGCATGGTACACGATTTGGCAGTCCTCTATGGTGCTAAGCAAGTCACCTGGTTCAGTGAGAGGGCGCTGTGCACAATTGGCTTAACACAGGCAATGCAGAATAACAGAGATATAGCATTAAGTAGGATAAAATATTAGATGTTACAAGTCTTCAGTGATTTTGCTCTTAGCCTAGGCCTGCAGTAGCTGGTTTGGTTAAAATGAAGTTAAACTTCATCTTCGAGGCCAGGGGATCCGGACATCCCATGTTTCAAAGTGGCACGATGCATACACAAGCATGCATGAAAAGAACAATTCCATATCCTACATCAGCTTTATATGAGCTGATGAGTAACTTTGCTGTCTTCATGTTTCCTGGTAATTTCTCTCTTTTCTTCTTTCCTCTTTTGGGTTTGCTCATCTTGCCAGTTTTTGCAACCAGGTGCCAAGATAGTCCCTCTCTGTAAGACTTGAATCTCTTCCGCATTCATTGGCTGCTCGGGAAACATTCTCCTCTTCAAATTGCTCACGTCAACATCACTCCTCTACTGTCCAAAATGGGTTTCCGTGACCACGGGTGTATCGCTTGCTGTAAGGGCGTTTTATGCATCTATTCCTTGTCTTGTTTGCAAAGAAGCACTTTAGCATGTCCTTTGAGTTAGGTTACCAGAATGTAGTTTGGCATTTTGCTTTTAGTCGGTTGGTAATTTTTGATTCTGTGAAAGAGTAAAACTATGATATGTCAGGCTTTGGGGTTTGTTTAGACGTTTTTGGCTATTTACACAACGGAGACATAGGCACGCTACTTTTCCTATAGTTTCCCACCTTTTGTGGTGGGAGACTAAAAACCAGGTCAAAACAAAACAAGTCATGGCTCCATGAGGCCAAATGTGGCAATTGGGTTCAATTCTTGTGACTAATTTGCAGGGGTTTTCTACCCAAATAAATGCAGCCAAGTTGTTTTTATAGTTTCCTGGATAGCAATTTGGAGATAAAAACATTTTCACATGACAGGGAAGTTTAACACAGTTCAAATTCCTGAAGTGCCTGTCCCCGTGACAGTGTAAACACGCCTGATACATTTTTACCAAGCGGTATTGTTTTATTATAAACAAGTTTGTTTCGTTTGTTTTAAATAAGAAAGATGTTTTTTTTTATACTTACATATAATTTGATCTTGATAAATATCATCAACCCTATATACAATATTATAAATTGTTATGATAAATTTGTTATTGGTTCATGGTCACTCTGATACAGGAATTAAGCACGCACTTTTAGCAGCCCCCACAACCCTTGAAATTGATGCATGTTGGATAGGATCTTTAATAAAAAAATGTTTGCCTTACGGAGGAAAAACATTAAATAGGTCAAATTAAAGGGGGAACCTACTCATATTTGGTGTATTTTGATCGGTCAATCTGTAACTGTTTGGTGTACAAAGAGAAGCTTTGAACTTGCCCAAATTCATAGCAGTGGTGGTGGCTATGCATCTTATGTGGGGGGGGGGCTCAAAAAGCGGACGAAATTCCAAAAAAAAAAAAAAAACGGCACACACTGGGTTGCGCGTAGCACGTAGATGCCCTTTCCACGCAACAAGCAAGTGTGTGCGTGTCGCAATGGCCAAGAAACTCAAACTATAGTCACACCATCAGCGAACAAACCAAAAAATTGTTTAATTTTAGGGGAGTTCATGCTCGTTTTACCTACTAGTTTACCTTTGGCCCAACCCTCCATAATATATTAACTCTCATTTAGTCCACTTTTTTGAAGTCAAGCATGAATTGAATGTGAAAATTCCCCATAACAAATTATTGAAGTACTGTATTTAATAGCCTCATCTCAAATAAAATCACAAATCAGTAAACTATGAGTTTATAACATGCTATCATTATAACCATTTTCCCATGAAAGGTTACAAACAACCACAACAAAAACCAATTTTCAAGCATTAATTTGACAATTTTGTTACTTTCCAGATCATTTTTTATGTCCCAACATAGTTTATTCCCTTAATTTTGCAGTGATCTGAACATGGGATTTTTTTAAAAAATTGGAAAATAAAATATTATCAACCAGGGTAGGGGCCATCGACTTTGGGTGTATGAGCAATGCGGGTATTTGGGTTGCTATGTTGTACGTACATACATAGCTAGCAACCAATGCAAGTGAGCGTAGTGTAAAACGGAATCCATGCTGGGTTTTTTTATTATTATTATTTAACATATCAGCTATAATAGCAAACTGGATAGTAATTTTTAAATGTGAGCTACAGTTTGAGTCATGTTCTTTAAAGTGCCAATGGCGCAGTTTCATCACTCTCGTGGACGGCGGTGGCAAGAAATGTATGTATGGTAAATGAGTCCTACTGGTGCTATCTCCATTTTCCTTCCTCGCACCATAGAGAACCCCGGCGCGTGGCTGGCTTTAGGCTTAGCGATGGGGTTTACTCGTTGCGCACAAAGAAAGCAACAGGCCGGGTTGCGTAAAAGCTCGTCAAGTTATGGACATCACTGCAGAATGTATAGAAATGGACTATGAGAAACCAAATCGTTCATCTCCCTAGTTTGTTTCGCTGGTGGTGTGGAACTATAGACTATAGACTATAGTTCACACCACAAGCGAAAAACTCTATACGAACAAGGCAACTCCGATCTTACGCGATGCGTAAAATATGTCCCCCGCCGATATTGTCGATCACTAAGTGACGACTAAAACTGCACCAGTCCACCCTTATTTTTGGCCACCACTAGCTCGCCAAAAAAAAACTTGAAAAAAGAAATGGTTACCATTTGGTAATCTACTCAGAAATCTTAAAATTCAGCGTGAAAAATCCCTGACAATTCACGAAATTTAGTAAAAATATTTTTAATTTTTTTAATTTTTTTAATTTTTTTAATACTATTTTTGAAAAAATCATGTGACCACATTTGAAATTTTTTGGACCCACACAAGTTCTGGAAAGGGGCGAAACACCGATTTTACATATTTTCACATTTTCCAAGAAATGTAACAGGCTGGCAACCCAAGACTGACCCACATGTAAACAACTCATCCAAAAAACCCTTTCAATGAAAACATGGGTTACACATATATTAATACCTTTGTTGTGGTTACTTGCCCCCACCTAGCAATTACGCTGATATTCGCATATTAATTAGCTCATTTGCATATTTAATTTGCCCGAAATCTAATCAAGGTCGAGACTCCTCGGTGCGCTTCTTTCCACCAAGTTACATCATTATAACGCCTACGGAACTCCAGAAAACTTGTAGACAGGCCTTGCGGGAAGAAATTTTCATAAATTATGGCAAATTAGATATTATTACCATATTTTACACCCAAAATCTAATTAAGTCGAGAACTCATCAACCCGCTTCTTTCCACCAAGTTACATCAGCGTAAGCCCTGACGGAACTCCAGATAAATCGTACACAATATATGGCCACAATGTTGACATTTCTGTGCAATAATTGACCTTTTTCTTTGACCTTTTTCTTTGACCTTTTTCTTTGACCTTTTCCCCTACCCCCTGACAGACCCAGGGAGGACCCTGGGGGTATGAATTACATGGTTAGTAGGGGGGTTCCCCCTCCTACAATATACCCAAGTTTGGCTACTCTAGCTCATCCAGAAAAAAGATATGCCCAAATGTTCCAGGGTTAACATTTTTATCACAGACATACATACATACGGCAATATTGACCTTTTTCTTTGACCTTTTCCCCTACCCCCTGACAGACCCAGGGAGGACCCTGGGGGTAGCATATTACAATGGTTAGTAGGGGGGTTCCCCCCTACACTATCTCCAAGTTTTGACTACTCTAGCTCATTCAGAAAAAAGATATGCCCAAATGTTCCAGGGTTAAATTTTTTATCACGGACGAGACATACGATCCGGACATACGGACGGGCCCATTTTATAGTCCCCTCCCGAACTTCGTTCGGCGGGGGACAATAAATACTACTATAGTATAGTATGTGATTGTAAATTTGAAGCATTTCCATCATGCTCATGCGGCATTACACAGATTCTGTGTTGTGGATATAACCACTTAACACAGAGGAAGATGTATTCATGGCTTGAAAAAAGTGGGGAATTTGGGGGTGCCTTCCCAGGAAAGTAAGTTGGCCATTTGGAGGGAAACTTAGCCATTTGAAGGGAAATTTATGATAGTGGGAAATCTTGAGAAATGCGACTATCTTTCCCGGGAAATTTACATTTTTTCAAGCAGGGATGTAGTACAATGGGCGGTGGTGGCTTGGTAGAGCCCACCACTCAGCTTCAGGACCACCACTAAACACCAATTTTACTCTTAGAGCCCACCACTCTCAAATGAGCAAAATTACAATATTTTAAAATTTATGAAAATTTTGACAATTTTTAGATAACATTATAAAATAATGTCCAGAATATTTGTCAAATACACCCACCACTAAAAAAATATGCGAAGCTTACAACCCTGCTTTCAAGCCCTGCGGTGTATTGAAAACCACTGCAATACATGGTGTCATGCATATTAGCAGTGTGGACACACGCCCACGGCAAATGCCAATTGTTTACATGCTTCAGTTCTTCCTATACTCTGTTCAATCAAGTTTGAGGGTGACGATCACTGCGCGTGTTAGGTTTTGACCCAAGAAACGTTCGCCGTCGACCTTGGAATGGCAGATTACGCACGCGAAAAAAAGACGGCGCAATTCCAAACGCCAAAAGAGCGAAGCAAAGTAGCGTCTGACGTCACCCACCCCAAACCTGAGACCCGAACACAGTATAAATAGAGTTCCAATTTACATAGAATAAAATAGACATGATCATTACCACAAACCAAATGCATCCTAGAAAACATTTTTATGAAAATCAAGAGAAATTGGAAATTGGGAACACACTTTCAGAGCAGAGGTTCATGTGTTGTTATTGACATGAGAACAAAGGAAAATGTCAAGGAGTGAAAGAGCATTTTCTCACCCCAATCAATATGAGGATACTAATTTTGAATGGGCGGTCAATTCTGTTGTTTAGTATTGGCGTTGGCAAGAAAAGTGCACAAACAATTATACTTACTAGCGGAAGGACAGCGCTTGCGCGTGGGCTCCCGCTAGCTGAGTTAATGGAGCGATCACTGAAACTTAAGCAATCACTGAAAAGTGACACAATTATGGCGAGGCCACCGCACCCAAACCCGCAACCCTGAATTCAGAGGACTCCCCAGTCGCAAAAAATTTGTATTTTAACTTTTATTAACTCAAAATCCTGTACCCGATCTATCCTGTATACCTCATGTAGTTACCGATTCGAAGGAAACGTAACTGGAATATTTACATCCCGTATAATTCCGTATATTTTATTTTTCTCGTATTTCTTAAAATGACTAACCACTTCCATATTTAATCCCGTATTAGTTTCCGTGACATTTTTTCTCAAAAGTACT
The DNA here is from genome assembly GCA_023653785.1 of Ophioderma brevispina. Classification (NCBI taxonomy): domain Eukaryota; kingdom Metazoa; phylum Echinodermata; class Ophiuroidea; order Amphilepidida; family Ophiodermatidae; genus Ophioderma; species Ophioderma brevispina. The sequence continues at coordinate 28,889 of JAMKCH010006105.1, forward strand.
CCCTGTGGGGGTAAGCCGTAGTTCCCGTATTTTCCACATATTTTTCTCATACCTCCACAAACACCCATATAAATTTCTCACCATCTCCCATAACATCCGTAATCCATCTTTTTTATTACTTCATAGGGGGCAGCACATCCTGTAGCTTAGGGCTTATATAGTTCTATTTTCTAAATATTAATTTTACTTTTTTTATTCAATATTTTTGTTTCGTATTATTTTCTAATGTTTTTTTTTCTTCTCATAACTCGATGGGGTAACCAGTTTTACTCGGTCCAGGATTTATTTTCTCCTTTTCGCAGGGTTTTGCTGTTGCTTAACACGTTTCTATTGGGGTTTCTATTGAAGTTCATTATCATAGTGGTGAAAGTTATCATCAGAGTCCTTCACATCATTACATATAAACTGTTTTTGTGCATACTTCTGGCAAGAGATGTTGTTGGTATGAAACGAGGATGAAACGGAGGAAGGAATGCAGGAGAAGAGGTATTTCTGGTACCGACAGTTAACCAGATCATTATTGACGGGGGCTTTGCACAATTAGGTGGAAAACTCATCTTCATACTCAACTTATATGTTAACTCATCCCATATCTACTTGATAATCCAATCAACGAAAACGGTCCAGTCAATACCCAACTGTCATATTGGTTTGTGCATTCTTTGGTTCTTGCGGGTGACATTAGCACAAACCCAGGTCAAAATCATTATCCAATTGTGTGTGACATGGCAACCGTTAAAATTTATTAAAAATCATAGACAAGTGAAATGTTTCGATTGTCATGAACTGAAAAACATCTCAAGCTCAGTCAGGCATTGACATAAGGTGAATATAAGGAAAATCTTCAAGGGAAATAAGGATTGGTTTGTCAAAAACTGTGCCGCCTACATGCGGGGTATGCAATCAACATGTCAGAAATCATCATCTTGCGGGCGGACCAGTGATTAGTGCTGCTGCAACTTGTGGTATCACATAAATTGTATCGGCATGGGTGAAACGGAAATAAACACGCTGCCTGAAGCAGTCTTTTGAATTGGATGTGCTTTCTGTTGCAGGTGAACGGCAAGGGGACACTAGTAATTCGAATGCGCAGGCTGACCAGGTGCAGAAGGGGCACAAAAGAACAGCTAATAGAATTCAAAAATTAACACATTGTCGTTGTTTGAAAATTATGCTGATAAATTTTCAGAGTATTCAAGAACAAAACGGCAGATCTTGAACAATTAATCTACCATCATCAACCGGACATAATACAGGGAAGAGACTTGGCTCAATCCTATCAGAGTTAGTCGGAAAATTTCCTGGAATTACTCAGTTTTTAGGCGGGATAGAGAAACAGATGATCATGGCGGGGTGTGTAACTTTTTGCATGTAAAAAAGACACATTTGGACGGAGCGCAAAGGACCTGTCATCCACAGTGAAATGCGTTGGCACCAAATTGAACTGAAAGGTCAAAGCTCTACTCTTCTAGGTACTGTTTACAAGCCTAGGCATAGTGATTCTGATACAGTGATGGCCTTCATATGTGCTTACGAAAAACAAAAAAAAATTGACCATAAGTTGGCTAACACAAAACATCATTATTGTGGTGCCTTTAATCAGTTCAAATCCAACTGCGGACAAATTGTGGGTTCACAACATCAACATCGGCATGTAGACAAACGGCTGATAAATTACTTACTGTTGTAATGAGAATGGCCTTGATCAAATTGTTGATTAGCCTACCAGAGGGGATAACATCCCTTGATTCTGGTTTCAAAACAAACATCAACATCATCAGGAAAGTTACAGTGGAACCAGGACTGAGTGACCATAGTTAGTATTGTCAACGTTGATATCGACCTTAAACCTTGAAGAAAGAACCAATTAAAAGGAAAGTTTTCTTCAAACATAAGGCTGACGACAACGGTATTAAACAGGACGTGTCTCAACTTCAGCAATGTTTAGTGAAATGAAAAATAAATCAATTAAGAGAAATGGGATGTTCTTGAAAAAGAAATAAATCCATCATGGACAGAAAGGTTCAATATAAGTTGAGCTCTACCGACATGACTAACATGGTTCAAATTAGGAAACACAGAAGATTATCGCAGCAAACAACGGTTGTATAAACAAAGCCAAGGCATCCGGCATGGTTGAAGACTGGGAAAGATTTAAGACGACTCACACAAAAACTGACCCACAAAAGTTCGTCGAAGCAAAAAAGAGGTTACAATCAGATCATCTGGTAAGCTAAACATCAAAGATACCCAAAGCTTCTGGTCGTTTGGAAAAAAGACCAAAATGCGGAAGTTGGATTGCCCCGACCTAAAACGTTCATAACATCATTATAAGTAATGCCAAGGGGAAAGCAGAAGCTTTGAATGACCAATTTGCAAGCGTTCTTTACTCGGGAAATACAGATGGGGAAATCCCATCTCTGGACTCCCAGGAATTATGAGGAAGTGCGCATTGGCATTGGTAATTAGTTTGCTGGGGTTTTTTGAAAGCAGCTGTGAAAAATCTTGCTCCCAACAAAGCTCCGGGACCGGATCAAAAACAGTCATGGTTCTTGAAAATCGCTGCTGAAGAACTAGCACCAATGCTAGCAGACCTTTTTCAGAGCTCCAGTGGATGAAGGCGTTATGCCTAGTCATGGAGGCGAGGGATGCTAACAAATTGGTCTGGTCAAAAAGGGGGACAAGACGCAAACCTGAAACTGAAAATTAACGCCCTGTGCTCAACAGGCAAGTGTGCAAAATCTTAGAGCACTAATTACTCAACCACATAATGAAAAACTGAAAAACTGGTATACTAATTGATAAATCAACACGGTTTTAGAGCAAACGGTCGACAGTTACTCAGCTCTTGCAGACTGCTCACGACTTCACCTCAAACTTAGAAGCTGCCTTACTACTCACTTGCCATTATTGACTTCTCAAGGCATTTCGACAAGGTTGCCACATGAAAGACTTTTCAAAAGCTTCACACAATATGGTTATTAGGAATTCAATTATGGCTTGGAATAAGAAATTTTTTAACTCAGCGTTGACCACAGCAGGTTAGTCTGTGAAGGTGGAAAGAAAAAAATCAAAATCCAAGACAAGTTCTTTCTGGCGTCCCTCAGGGTACAGTGTTGGGACCATTGTTATTCCTACTGTAATCTTAAAAGACCTGCCAAAACAACTGTCCATTCAGTGAGACTGTTTGCCGACGACTGTTTGGTGTACAACTCTGGGAAAGATACACAACACATTAGCAAGCTTCAAAGAGGACTTGAAGAATTCAGGTGTGGCAGGAAGTTGTGGATGGTTGAGTCCTTTTTAACCCAGGAAGTCTGACACAATGCAAAAATATCTACAAGAAGAAACCACCCTTCACCTTCATTCACCTTTTGTGGCCAAGTTCTTCAGATGGTTGAGTCTCAGCCTATTTGGGCATTGATATCGACAACAAAATGTCTTGGAATGTTCACATCAATAACACCATTAAAAAAAAAAAGCAAATAAAAATCTTGGGTTTCCTGAGAAGGAAGGAAACTTTTGGTTCTGCCCAACTAATGTGAAAGTTTGCACATATAAGATGCTTGTGCGCCCTATATTGGAATACGCCAGTATATTTGGGGACCCCCACAGACATACTCAAATTCAAGTATTGAAAGGTCCAGAGGAGAGCTGGCCCGTTTTTTGCAGTAGGTGGATTTCAGGAAGTACAGCAGCGTCAACTGATCTGTAAGCAAATTGAACGGGAAACACTTCAGAGGGAGGAAGAAAGCCAGGTCATAATGATGTATAAAAATTACTCATGACACTGGTTGGGATCATTCTTCAAAATTTTTCACACAAAAGATTATCAAAGAACATTGAGGGGAAGTCAGTAGTACAAGTACCAAAAGAACATTCACATTAGACTGGAATGTCCACAGATTTCATTCTTAATCAGAGAACAATTACTCTGTACGGAACCATCTGCCCCAAGAATGCATCTCTGCACCGTCCTTAGACAAATTTAAGAACACTTTCACACACAGCCTTCAGTAGCTCTCATCGTGTCGTGTCAGCGCGTTATGCCACAACTGTGTTCGGCGGAAAGGTGGTTGAAATGTAGAATTTATTCTCCCTGACCGACACCACCAGATACAGATACAGTAACAGATACGTGTGCTGCAGTGTACGCACGCACATACGCACCTGTTTGGATCGTTTACACGCGCCCGTGATTGTTGATTTAAAATTAGCTGTTGTTGTTCAACCTGTTGCTATGCTAACGCGTTGCGTATGGCGTGACGTTAGACCCGCAATTGAGAGGGAGAAAATAAATATCCGTGTATAGTATCCATACATAGATAATCAAAGCGAAAAACATGACGTGTTCTTGACCATTCTTTTCTTTTCCCACACCGTTTGCACTATAAGGAGCCTGTTATTTGCATACAGACATATAGCGTCTTACGCGTAAACTCCGTTGCCACGCGTAACCACCGTCGCAATGCATATGCATACTCGCCGCTTAGTAAAGCGTGCAAAAAACAAATGGTAATGTACCATA
>JAMKCH010006106.1:0-32191 GCA_023653785.1 Ophioderma brevispina
ATGAGTGTTTTGTGACCATATTTTTCATATCCTTCCCATATCTGTCTAATTATTTATAGGCATATCTCTGATATTTTTACGATGCGTTGGACTTTCCCAACGATTGCCTGATGGACGACGGTCTCTTGTTGTTTAAGTTACTTAGCGATTTTTCTTTTAATTAAATAAATCTCTTTTCGGCTCAAAAACATTTTTTGTTATGGCGTAAAGAAATGGCATGGCAAATCTGTCTTTTGCGCTTTCAACAACACACACAATCCATTAATAATATATTACAGTGCAGGAAAATCCTATCTTTATGTTTGTTTCGTCGACTTTTCTTCAGCTTTTTGATACGGTTTGTGGCCGCAAGCTCTGCTCTATAACTATTTCATGCTGGCATTGGTGGCACAATTTTTTAAGATTATTTAAAGACATGTACAAAATCGGTCCTTTGCAATTAAAGTTGATAATAATAGGTAACAGATTCTTTGAGCCCTGTAGGCGTAAAACAGGGTTGTGTTCTTAGCCCAATTTTCTTCAACAATTTTTGAGTGACTTCCAAACGTATTTGATCGCCTGTGGCCCGGTCATTCTAATGATAAATCTCTTGAGATGTCTATGTTGAAGATGGATATAGTAATCCTTTCTGAAAGCTCCAAAGGCCTACAGTGTGCTCTAGATAAGATTATACGATTATTGTATACAATGGAAACTAATAGTTAATATCGATAAATCTAACGTATGATTTTCAATAAAAAGTGGACATACACTGAAAAATCATAACTTTAAAATATGTAATTGTTCACTTTGACAATTACAAACGAATATTGCTATTGGGGTATCGTTTTCGTTCCGTCGAGATCATTCAACAAGGCTATGTTAAGACTTAAGAAAAAGGCAATGAAGGCTTACTTTAAAATCAGAGAAATTTGTATGGGTCCTCCACTATTTGTTGTATGAATATTTGTGCTCTGATTAAACCTATTTTAAGTTATGGTGCGAAGTATGGATCCTTGTTATAAAAAATCTTAATGATTCTAACTTAATAAATCTGTGTCAAACTTCCAAGTGAATCATTAATATTAAGGTATGTAAGACTAAATTTAGGAGTACACAAAAAAGCTACAAACAACGCAGTAAGGGGGAGTTGGGTGTTTTCCTCTGCTCCTATCTATGCTCAATCTATCGATAAAATATTGGTGGATTTAAACAAACTCTGTTTAAACGGCCATAAATCAATGTAGTCGACGCCTTAATCGATAATAGAAAACTATGTGACACAGGTAGATTTCATGGTCATCTGGTTTGAAAAAAAACCTTAAACTATTATCAAGAAGATTGATGTATGGAATAGACCAAATAATAACAACTTGTAATTTAAATGATTAATATTTTAGGTAATCTTAAAAACTGTTTATAACAATTCTGCGTACCTGTATACGTAATTTTCAACAACCTTCGTTCTTACTGTCTCTTCAAAACAAATTTTGTCTTGAAAATTATACTATCTTGTTTAATCGAGACTTGAGGAATCAAAAGTTTACTAGGCTAGATCAGCGCTCAACTTCTGAATGATTGAGAAAGGACGTGCTTCAAAAATCGATGCTAACTCAGACTAAGTAAACTTTGTAATTTAAGCGACGTTGAGGATGATTCATCCTTGGTGTTATGACAGTCCTTTCTATTCCAATCCACGAGCTACGATGATATCCAGCCTATTCAGTATCTAATTTTGACAGCTTATCTGATAATGAAATGTTCATTACTATAATGAGTGGAACAGAATTTGATAGTATATTACCAGTGTACATTTTTTAACTTGCCTTCGAGTCACGTATTGATTAGATATATAATTCGTATCCAGGGCTAAAGTTTCTGGTATGGCCGTCGTGTGCGCTTGAACCGTGACGCGATGCACGCACCAACGCGAGGATCCATAGCATAAATTTAATTTTGTTCTGAGTACAATGTTGTATGTTATGCTGTTTATGCTTTATATGTGTTTTGTACATAATCATTACAGTAGGATTTAAGATTATTTGGACAGGAGGTACACGCGCCTCATGGGGTGGGCTAGCTGCGCGGAGGTTCGGCGCATAGGTACGCGGGGACTTGTTAATCGCTAATAGGCAAAAATTATTCGGCTTTTGTTTATCAGCGCGGAAAGTAATTCTGTTTTACATTCGCGCCTCTCCCACACAGTCAGTCCCGAGGTCACAGTGACACAATTGCTAACCGTAGAAATTGTTGTACGAGGTCAGAAGCACTGGATTTGCACAAAACACAAAGGACACGCGGTCCTGCTCTTTGTTTGATTCCCCACAGGAAAACGGTGCAAATCAGTGATGTTTTTCGCCGTGTTAAAGTATAGGGGAATTCATGTTTCAAAATGGCAATCCTATGAACTAACCGTGGTATTCGCTTTCTCCCAAAACAGATTACAGCTTCACGTGCACAACTTTTTTACAGATAAGATGTCCCCTTTATGGAATTTGCCGTCAACTGTAAAATGATGTGGGGCTCCTGAATTTGTCAAGAAAACGCATTATTTAAACACGAGTTTTTTCACTTTTCATCCTGTTTTTCAACACCAAAAAGATCATTATAATTATAATAATACCATCCTGAGGTATGAAGTAGACTTTAGAAACATTTCTGAATAATTTGTAAAATGAAACAACTTATTGGACGAGCCCCCAAAACGAAGTTGTTTCAAACGTTTCCTACCAACTGGAGAGGTCCGCGCTGCACCAGTGTTTCATGTGGAAAAAGAAAAAATAAAGCATGCAGCGTGACTGCTGTCTCATGCACAGGCGTGCGCCACGGTTAAAATTGCGCATTGCGTGTTGCTGCGGTATTGTTGCTGGCAGTGCGCCGCATTGTCTATATCAATTCGCAGGGTGAAGAGTTTTGCCAATTGGTGTCCCGGCCTATGGCAGTCCACGCGCGATCAAGTGCTCGATCCTGTTCCAACGGGCTGTTAATCAGACTGTAATCATCTATATTAATTAAATTCATTGAATTAACTTGTTAGTTTTAAATGTATAAACTGTATCATATTGTAACTTTTATATACTTGACTGTTCCTATTTGTTTGTAAGGTCAATAAACTGACTGAACAGAACTGTCGCGCTGAACAAACGAGTTCTCCGCAAATTCTGCGTTAGCGCCATACGCAGATTCAGGAGGCGCAGGTAAAAATTGGAAATAACGCATGTCGCGCATTAGTGAGCTAAGTTCTCTGACGACGCAAACACGACGCAAACACCTTAGGTGTTTGCGTCGTCAGAGACCTTAGCTCAGCTACTGCGCAGGCGTATTTCAAATTTCTCCTTACTCCTTTGCTTGCAATCTGCATATGGCGCACACGCATATTCCGCGGAGAACTCGTTTTATTCAGCTCGTACAATACGATTGTGTTGTGAAAAAAGCGTAAGAACAGAGTTGAATATGCCCTTTCTCTTCGCCATAATAAAACATGTTTTGTTGAGGCGGAAAAATCACTATTCTTTAAAATACCAATCGCTAATGTTAGAAATTGAAAGGAATAAACCCAAACAAAGTAAGAGACCGGCGTCCAAACATGCACCCGTTGAAGTCCGACGCATCGTAATGTGAGAAGGATGTGAAAAATTATGTCAAAAACACTCACAGAAAAAAGGGTGCTTTAAATTAACATATCTTTAAAGGTTCATAGAGTTTAAAGATTCACAAGAACCATTTCCTTGGCCACAGAACCTTTTCTGGTTCTACAAAGAACCCCACAAGATTGGTTCTTTATTTGGACTTGGAAAAGATTGATGTGAGGGAAAAGTCCAAAATTAAGATTGTATATCAGTCTTAAGATCGAAAATTCAATCAAATTCCATTTAAAATTTTCATCAAATTTTAGACTTTTCCCTCAACTCACTACCTAGCTTTGTGCAAGCGGGAAATCATCAGGCCATCGTTCGTTCCTTTTTGGGACTGTTTTTTCCGACAGTTTAGTAGAACCCTCAGCCGCCCTATGGAATCTGCCCCTTTTCTTTAACCCATTGTTCATAATCTACCCAAATGTTATAATCGTTATCAATCGAATTAGGAACACCCGTGACGGTGGTGTAATTTTACTCAAAAAGTTCTGAATAATTTTCAAATTTATACGTTTGCTACATAGACGCTTAAACCAATTCTCAGTTCATCATCAAGCCTTCAAACATCAAGTCACATCGCATTGTTGCGGCAGATCCTACCATTTGCTTTTTCGGTAGATTTTATTGACATATAACACAAACCATAGACTATGAATAATAATTGTTAATATGCATGATTTGATTTTTGCCAATCCCCTATACATTGAGACCCCACTCAAAACAATTTATATAGTGTGAACACATGAAAATTGCCCCCCCCCCAGGCATTTCAAGCTATCGCACTTTACAGAATGTAAGAGCCCTTAATAGCTACTGGTTTTTGACATTTTTTGGGCAATGCTAAAAAATGATTTAAAGAAGACCTTATAGTCTAGTGAACCGAACCCGAAACTAAACAAATTCTATTTTGTTATGGCCACAAGAAAAGCGTATGGCCGTTAAAGAAAAACTAGCGGTAGATCGCGCCTTTATCAAACGCGATGGTACGCAACCAAAATGGTCATCTGCGTCTCGGATTTGACAACGCCCCTGTGCCAAATAGCCGTTTTGTGGACATAATTTTGCAATTTATCGGAAAGTAATCCCGGCACCCCCTATTTTATTACATTTTCGAAGACTCCTAAAACCCTGAAATAAGTGAAAATTAAAAAATTCTAATCGAATCGTTTTTTCACTAGTAATGCATAATGTGGTGCAATATTTATTTCTCATAGACTACTGTATTAACTTTGGGCGCAACATGCCTTTTTTAAACCCTTCATAGCTCAATTGAGTACCTGTAAACCCCTATTTTTTTAAAAGATTTGTTATCTACAAACTTTAAAGTAACATTAGTTATTTAAAATCGACTTTCATCCGATAGCTCTCTGACGACCGCAAAACACCCTAATCGTTTAACCGCATAGTATGACAGCTTTGGTAAAAGAATAGGAACGGCGGTCCCAAATAGGTCGTCTGATTTATGTGATTGGGTCTCGAATCATTTCTGAATGCACAATTTTCATTTTTCAGGTTTATATATGCTCAACCTGAAAATGTATTCTGAGTCAGCAATAACAATATAAAACAATGTAAAAAATAATTTCATTGTTAACATGTCCATTGTCATCATACCGCCAGGACACTGTCCCATACCTCCAGGACAATGTCCCTAACCTCCAGGACAATGTCACAATCCCCAGGACAATGTCCCCATACTCCAGGACAATGTCCCATACCCAGGACAATTCCCATATACCTCCAGGAAATGTCCCATACCTCAAGGACAAGGTCCCATATCCCCGGGACACGTCCCATACCTCCAGGACAATGCCACATACCTCCAGGACATGTCCCATAATTCCAGGACATGTCCCATACTTCATGACAATGTCCCATACCCAGGACAATGTCCATAACCCCAAGCCAAGTGTCCCCATCCCTCCAAGACACTGTCCCATATCCCCGGACAATGTTGCATATCCCCAGACAATGTCCCATATCCCCACACAATGTCCCATACCCCGGAAATGACCCATTCCCCCGGACAATGTCCCATACCCCAGGAACAATGTCTCCATACAACCCCGACATGTCTTTACCCCAGGACAATGTTCCATCCCCAGGACATTCCCATACCCCAGGGCAATGGCCATACCCAGGTCACATGTCCCATAACCCCAGGACAATGTCCCATATCCAAAACAATGTTCATACCTCCAGAACACTGTCCCACATACCTCCGGACGATGTCCCCATACCTCCAAGACGTCCCATACCTCCAGGACGACGTCCCATACCTCCAGGACAATGTCCCATAGCCCCAGGACAATGTCCCTACCCCAGACACTGTCCCATACCTCGAGGACAATGTCCCATACCTCCAGACCATGTCCCATATCCCCAGAACAATGTCCATACCCAGGACAATGTCCCATACACAGGAAAATGTCCACATACCCCGGACCATTTTTCTATACCTCCAGGCAATTTCCCATACCTCCAGGACATGTCCCAATACCACCCAGGACAATGTTTCATACTCGCAGGACAATGTCCCATACCCATGACAATGTCCCATACCCCAGGACATGTCCATACCCAGGACAATGTCCCCTACTCCAGGACAATGTCCCAATCCCCCGGACATTTCCCATCCCCAGGACAATGTCTGGTAACCCAGGACAATGTCACATAATCCAGGACAATGTACTGTTGTAAATCTAATCCGTTCGAGAATCGTAACCTCGCATCCCTCCAAGTTTCAGCCCTGGGTGTGGCTTACAGACTCCCAGATATTGTGTCCAAAAGTGTCAATGAAACAAGAAAAGAGGTCAAATATGCTAATTAATTGTGGCAAATTATGAGGTACTTAGAATGCATATACTGTTGTAAATCGATCAGTTTGAGAATTCCCAAATCCAGCAGACCGTGTCCTACCCCACCCTGGTTAAGTCGTGGTCACTTTATTCTTTCTACTGTGATGACCGCTGTCATCAAAAATGTTTTGTTTGCCGTAATCCTCGCTTTACGTGTTAAACCAATGACAACTTCTAAAATTGGGATTTTCTTGGACGCCTCCCCTGAAGAAAGTATGATTTAAAAGGGCGCCATCTATAGGGAATTTTATTTAGTCTTTTATTTTAAAAATTATTTATTTGTTTTTTGAAATATTTAATAATGTAGTGCTAATTTGATTATTATCATATTGGTTTATGTTAGGAAACCCAGTACATAAATAATAGATTTGACGAGAAAAACAAAATATCCAACAGAATGGAGAATTAAACAAATTATGTTGAATATCGGACTACAAAAAAAATGAAAACTTCAATATTACAATGGCGAATTCCTGTTAGTTCCGGCGATTTAATAAGAACGAAAAGGGGGATCAAATGAGGGTCGTCATTTTTAAAACGTCAGACTATAGATTTTCCAGCTGTCAATATGTAATAGCGTTTGTCTATAAGAGCTTCGCTTCGCGCTCGCTTATTAGAAAGTATGTTTAGAGATAAAACACAATATATTGGGACATGAACTGTGGCAAAAAAGTACCTTTATTGAAGTTTGAATCTTTTGAAGCTTGAGTTTATGAATTTTCCACTCCCTGGTTCTCTGATGACTTTATCTTTCTTCCTCGCCATTGTTGTTTTCAAATGACTATTGTCCCTTTCAAATCCAAAGAGGAACGGAAGGTATTTGGACCATGCCTGATGGTCTGCAAATCCACAAATATTGCTCCAAATTGCACGGATAACAATTCTAACGGAGGCTGACATGTTGTCTTGAAAATTCATGGACACCCCGTTGTTTGCTGCTTTAGGTTCGTTTCATAATACACTGCAAACGTGCGTTGCGGTAAGTTGCAGTGCTGAATCGTCTATGTCCAGTATCTGCATTGCCGGTACTGAAACCGAGTTAAATTTATTGAACACGCAGCTGCAGCAGGTTACGTTGAGTGCTACAGAAGTGATCGAGATATCGGCACTGCACTGCGCAGTGCAGCGTAGTATGAACGAACATTAAGGCAATGCCTGAGGGCAGCATAACTGATTCTTCGCCTAGTCCAGACTTATCCGAATCACCCTTATACCAAACACCACTAGGTAATAGTTTTGAGTGCTCCTATACCGAGTCGTAGGCCTACTTCAGATTTTAGACCAATAGGCCTAGGCCTTACTCTAAATGAAATGGCGACTGGAAAGCTAGTGAAATGTCTAATCTTGCTAAATTTTGCCGACTGTTGCTAAATGGGAAAGATTATGGAATTTGTTCTTTTCCAAGTGTAAAATAACTGTTAAGTTTCGTTTCATTCTCTCTGATACTATGGTCTCAGAGGAAAATCGACCTTAAAATAAATGGTTTGGCTTAAGGTTCGTTACTAAACACGGCAGTGCGTTGCGGCAAGTGATCGATATCGGCACGGCACTGCGCGTGCATCGTAGTATGAACTAACCTTTACAAAACCGCACAGCGTACCTTTCTTCAAGCAGTCTTGAACATCGCCTAGATAAACGACATTCACGCCTGCGCGTGTTAATACGCAAATGGCATTGACGTCACAAAGACATATTGCGTACAGTGGCAACAACGCGCGTCAAGCAACACACACCTCATTTGGTGCTGGTTTGCTAATCGTTACCCGGTCAGCACAATTGTAGCATATTCATTCACGAAATAAACCCGCCTTACAAACAAATTACGTCTTCTGGCAAAATTTGCGAAACACTAGAAATATTTTTCGGATATGCGAGGTAATGTTTGGATAATATTCCTTATTAGTTACCCTTGATGGTGAGGCAGCGTTCCCCGCGGTGTCCAAGGTAGAACATTAAGGCTTTTCACACTGAGCCGTGCTCGATCGACCTTTTTGCGATGATCGCTATCCCTGTTGACTTCAAACCAGCCCACATTCATTGATACTTTACAACTCTGACACATATTCGCTGGTGTGCTTCCTCAATAACGCACACATTCATCCAAGAATGCCTTACGTAAGAGTCTACCGCCATGTTGAATTTCCTACTCAGTCCTTCAATTTCATGACGGAAACTCCCAATTTTCGGTGCGAATCAAACCAAGGTGGCAAGTCATATCCTTTAAAAGATGACCATTCCCTCCGCAATTAAAAGTCAATTACACAAAAACTACCAAAAATTGCCCTCAAAAAGAGTATTCGTGAGAGCAGCCGCTCATTAAAATCCTTTCTTTGGAAAACTTTTAAGGCTTTACCAGTCAGCAGCAATTAGTGGGTCAAATTTCACGGATAAACCCGTTTACAACAAATTACGTCTCTTCTTCTGTGAATGTGCGAAACAACTGGAAGTATCTTTCGGAATGCTAAGGTATGTTTGAAAATTTTCATTATTATGTTACTACCCATTGAAGGTGAGCACTGTTTCCTTCCCGCGTTGCCAAGGTAGACCATAGAGCTGTTCCGCGTGTCTCAATACATTGTAATGTTCACGTGCTTTTCCACTCTGAGAGGTATATAGTAGGGTATGACTTTCTGCACAGTCTTTAATGGGGCCTGACGGCTAACCGTCCCTCCTAATGACGAGTCTGTCAGCGGTGTCATAATTTATTTTTTAAGTGCCAAATTGCTTATCCATGGGCAGTGTAGAACCAGTTTAAACTAGAGCTAGCTAATTCAAATCCCTATTAAATTTAATTAAATAGGTATTTCAACAATCATTCATCGTAATCATTTGCACAGGTGGGCTTTTGCATCTAAAACCACTGAGTCGCCTACTCTCTGCAAATGTACCTTTGCATTATGTACAAATACGAGAAACGACAAACATTTTATTTAACAAAAGGGCATTGGTTTAGTGATTTAACTTTATTTATATAGTACTCTGAGTAGAGAATTCTTCCGAATATTCCATTGCATCAGAGTTGGTCATCGGTGATCCTGACAATCCTGTCTACCGCGAAGTCTGGCGTGGATAAAGAATGGTATGACACCACCTCCGTCGCAAGCGGATTCAATCAAAATTGGAAGCAGATCATTTCGGGTCGTCCATCATGTGAACTGGGAGGTACTTCACAGAGCCAGAATTCCTAACAGCTGGAGGAAAACCCGAATTCACGCCTATCCCGAGTCCCCGTGATTGGGGGGGGTTTCTTATGATCTCCAAGGGTAGGTGATGATAACATCATATAGGGTTCCCAAACGATAAGTTCCCCCCTAAATCTAGGAATGTTTTGCATAACTTCACTTAGAACGGGATGTTTGAAATATTCAAAAATGTTTCCTCTTCAAAAACAATTTTAAAAATTAACATTTTTTCCAATCTCCAGCTCTAAGCGCGAAGTTATGCAACGAAATGTCCTTGAATTTGGGGGGGGGGCTTTAGAACTGATTTTTTTTTTTTTTGGAACCGTGATATTTCTTTTTGGCAGGAGTACATAAGTTAGTTAGTTAGTTAACGCAAAGTTTTAATCCGGTTTTTGTCCCCCGCTAACGGTGCCGGATACACTCACACTCACCAATACTTGGCTGTTTGAGGATTTATTGGACAAAAGATATCACAACCCTGGAGCTAGCAACATTTTGTAACACATCTCAGTACAAACGGTTTGAGTGATTAAATATGACAGCCTGACAGTGACCCCTGAAACATGATTCTTAAGTGCTGCAAATGGATGCCTTAAGGAGAGTGGCCCAAGACAAGATTGTAGGGGGTCCAATTTTTTTCATTTATCCAATCGTGTTTGAAAAGTTATAACCACTTTTTCCTGTCTAACCGTAACGATTCAGAAAATAAGGAATGTGGACCCCACACCGTTATGTCGGTTGTTCCCTGCCGCTGCAAACGGTTTATTGTTGATATTACCCAGCCGGTTTTGACAATACCAGGCAGATCATTTAAACTGGTCTGAAGGTGAACCCCTTTCCGTTGAGATCTCCAGGCGGCCAACTTGCTGGTGCGGTATTGGTAGTAGACCATAGGTGTCGAGTGTCCTCATGGACCATAATAAAGGGTAGCGTCAATTGGGGACTTCATGGAAGATATAGGAGCTTATAAGATGGAGCCACAGCGTTCTAGTCGGTGCTATAAGGTTACTGGCTTGCCGTGATTGAAGGGCATTGCTATCCTAGGTATAGGTAAATCGTAACCTTCCATGATCTACCGCAAGAGGGGAATAGGAATGCTAATTGTGTCATATTAAAATAATTTAAATAAGCAGATGTATACACAGATGATAAAGTTTGTGAACTGAACATGAAAGAAAAGTAAAGTCTGGTAGACAACACACGGAAACAAATGGAAGAAACAGAGTTCAGTACATTATGGAAACGAATGGCGAAGATTATCATGAATGAAATAAGGAACATTACTGCGTATTAAGCCATCTTACTTTTGAGATTGCCAGTGTACTGTTAATCTTATCTTTTTAAAACACTTTTTTGTTGTTTTCAAAGGCATTTTCTCTCATTTGTGTATACTTCTTCAACAGGCTTGAGGCGCAGAGGCTCGGCCTGTGGTCCTTAGCGAAGAAGAAGAAGGATCTCAGCGAGGTAACAGGTCCGTCGGCTGCAGGCACTAAGTACACATGGTGGCGCAGGCTTATCAGACACCCCAAGAAAAACAAAAAGCGTGTCTTAAAGAAGGATCTTGCCGACTGTCACCTTGATGAAGAAGCTCTGAAGTGGGGTATTTTTCACGCAAATTTACTAATTAATTACCGTGAGTCATGATGTTCACTAGCTCTTGTAGGAGAATCGAGGTCCCCTCTAGCAGAGTGTCCTGTAGCGGAATAAGAGCTAGCCGGTACCACCTTGTATACGATACTAAGAAACAAACAAGGACGTTTGAAACCGTTCTGCATTGCCGAGCCATGGCCAACGGACCCCTTTTTCTCACCTGTTTAAAATAATATATAATTTTAATATATTTTTCAAAAAATTAATGTTATTTTTGCAGGGGTCGTTTTCATTTTTTGTAAATTTCTAAATGTATCTTCGCGACAGCACCTTGTATCGATATCTGAATTTTGGAAATTTAAAGTAAGCTACTATCTTGGAATAACTGTTGGAACCGTTTCATATTGCTCACCCGGGCTAGAATAAAGAACCTATACAAGCCTCTTTTATCACTAAATTGAGAGCCCAACCTTCCACTACAACTTAGCCTTCCCCAACCCCCATCAATCAATGTTGAGAGAAATGGCAAGACTGCTGAGGACATTACCTCAGTCAACATTATTATGAACGGGTCCATTCATGAAAAACTAAACCTGGTTTCAAACCGGTGTGAAAGTAATTATAGTCCGCCAGGAGCCCCAGTCCGGGCTCCATAGACTACAACGGAATAAAGCGTGAAACTAATGTTGCGTAAAGAGTCAACTGAATCGAGTGCCCTGTTCTTTACCGTTGTAGCCGGACTGTGAGAACGGCGGACTATAATTACTTCTACACCGGGTCTAAATTTAGACTCCCTTGAAAATACCAGCCATGGATTTATTGAATAAAATGTCAGTGACCCTTAGGTTAAGATAAATGTCTGCTTACGAGTGAGACATTGGTGCTTTCATATCCCTAACGTCCCTAGAGGAAAATCTGATAATCACCGCAAAAAGTGAGGTAACGTTATTTTTGTTATCAGATCTAGGAGCAATTTCCCACTAACCCAAGGCAGGAGTCCGCTCCGTGATTTTTTTGTCAGGTGAGTTTGAAGCGATTAAGGGACGTTAGGGATATATATATCGATATTTGAATATCACAATTTCTCTCTATCTTCTTCCTGCTAAGCCCCATTGTGACAGTTTGATGTTGTTGTCTTTTTGTGTGCAGAAATACTTGACTGAGCTTCGCAAGAGAAAGAGGTTTCCATATTTCCTCACATACAAGATCCCATTCCTGAAAGCTTTCCGTCCAAAGCACGAGCCAGAGAATAAGGTAAAAAAGATATCATTATATTTGACCCTATAACCAATAATCATTACATAGTCCAGCGGTCGATTCCATTCACAACACCATGCCAGTAGTTTTTCTGTTTTGTATTGAGTCCCCCTACTGATTACATCGATTAGTAGGTCTGTGTCCTTTATTAGAGCACGGAAATCTCCAACATATGACACCAGTCATAACCTGATAGAGCATATTGGTCATGTTGGTAGATGTGTTATTTCCTCAGAATTAACATAAAAATCCCGATTCTAGATTTCAGTTTTAGGAAACATTCTCGGCCGACCCCGTCTGATTGCGAATGGCAATACTGTATAGCGCCATCTCTTAGCAATCTCTGGTCAGATCAGGTCATCTGCCAATCGTGAGAAAATTATGTTTTGAATTCGAAGTATGCTCGCAATCTGATTAAAGGATCGCGAGATAATAATGCTTGCAAGAGAATTCAAACGTCAGTTTTGATTTTGAAATTCATTATCAAGGGAGCTGAAATTGACTTAATCATTACTCATTAACTGGAATTTATAATAATGGGACGATTACTAAACTACGGCGAAA
This sequence comes from Ophioderma brevispina, assembly GCA_023653785.1. Lineage (NCBI taxonomy): Eukaryota > Metazoa > Echinodermata > Ophiuroidea > Amphilepidida > Ophiodermatidae > Ophioderma > Ophioderma brevispina. The sequence goes on from JAMKCH010006106.1 coordinate 13,066, forward strand.
CTCATCATTAAATGAGCTGGCAGAACATGGGATACCGTGCTTGATTCGTGTTTGATTACCATTTTTCTTGGACTATCATTATTTGGACCGCTCGGAACATTCTTTCCCCATGTCGAATTGCGCGAAGGTTGGGCAATGTACAAAGGTTGCATTTTTTCCTACAGACAAAGAAAACAAGTTCAATATCTTACAACACCGGTAAAGCATTTTAAACATCAAAATGGTCTAAGCCCATTCAGCACGAAAGCCGTTTGCCGTATGACCTTTGACATTAAGGGAAAGACGCGCATTGCGCGCGTTCCAAACCCTCGCATTTTAGTGAGAATAGAATTATCCATGTTATTTTCACGTTATGCTATTTAAACTGAATCCTTTTCTTAACTAGTAGACTCATGTGTGTTATAGCTTTGATATTCTTGTGCAAAACATTCTGAATTTTACTTCTATATACAAATATAATACTTTCAAGAACAATTTTAAAGTGAAATCGCGTTGTTTTGTAACACGTTATTTTCAGAAAAAATGAAAAAATGGTCATCGTTATCGAATTTTCAACACAAAAGTAGTCCCCATTTTAAAACGTGAGGGTGCCCATCTCTGATATTTGGCACAAATTAAGATCTCATCTATATTTCGTTACCCTGAAAGTTTCAATGAACCTAACCCGGTAGACATTTTGCCTCGCGAAACGTTTCATGGCTTCATGGCATCGGGCTTAGCATATGCGCTATCTCCATGCAGCCGCCTCTATCTTGAACTCGTTTATTTGGATAGGGGCCTATTCTAAAATAATAATCAACTTAACAAAAAATCTATTATGATAACATCAACACAACTGTATGCTTCGGGAAAAAAATACATGGAAACCATGTGTTATTGTAAAATATGAATGACAATTTTGAAACGGAGGCCATAAGTATACAGTGACTAGGCCTATATAACTCAAAATTCAATGGATTATTTACTAAAAATGTTTCGAATGTAACATATATGTAGGCCTATATAGGTTGCAGAATATCCCATAAACCCTTCAGATTGAAGGAAATTGGTCGAGGCCTATTTAAAATGAGACGGCTCGTATAGCTGTTAATTTTGCAGGGTGCAGAATTCTGAAACGGATCTGTTTGAGCATTTCTATTCAAGAAAAGTATCCATTTTCTTCCAAAATCTGGTCTTTGTGGTACATTTAACATTTCTTTCATGATGGAGTTGCGGAAATTATCTCAAGTACCGCTCTAAATGAAATAATTTGGTTTAGTATGGACTATTTCCTTAAAGCTTTGAGCACCAACGGTAAGAGTGCGCGTTAAAAATTACTGTATTATTTATCTTAAAAAGGAAACAAAATCCTATAAGCATGTTCAGAAACAACATAAAAATTACATTTAAATAGTCGAATTAAACTAGACCTGTTGTTGTTTTAGATGGTTCCCAAATGCCAAACATTTAGGAGGTCATTTCTAAAGTCACTTCTGACTTATGTGTACAACGTACAGATTTATTTTATTTTGAATTTTGGTCTGGAAATACAGGATAGGGGACAAGAAATTGACCTACAAGTATAACGTAAACCGAAAGGACAGAGTCAAAAGAGTAAAACCTTATGACATAGGCTATATCCCCTGAGGGAGTGTTAGCGGAACGGGGGGACGGGAATGTGCGGCCGAGAAAGAAAGGTATATCAATTTCAGTCGCTTTTAGTTTCTGCTTTTCTTGGAAGGAAATTTTGCTATTGAAAAGGCGGGTGGGCCGGGTGTAGGCCTATTTCTATTACACCAAATGTAATTTCCAAGTGCGTTTCAATCAGGTAGCTAAAGAATGAATGCAAACATAGGTGAAAAATAGTGCTTGGCAGAATGGTTCAAAATACATTTAACAGTTAATTTTATAGCTTCTGAGGCCTTCGTCTCCAAAACCCCACCAAAGGATGTTTAGACTAAATCCGACCTCAGAGTCGTGTCTTTGTATCGTTAATCTTCAAAATTCTGCACCAGATATGGGAATATTCATAACTCGACAAGAATGGTCGATAAATACCACAGGTTTTTAAAAGGGTGGTAGCTAACGTTAATGTCACATATTTCAACAACTTTAGTTAGCCCTAATAATGGGTTAGCAAATCTGTTTAATTTTTTGTTATAATATTTCGGGGTTATAGTGGCACATCCGGCCGCACTTCGCTACCCAACCAAAAAGGGAGACCCCCGGGGCCTATCCATCTTGATGATTTTAGGCCAATACAAGGTCCACATTTTAAGCAATGTGAATCATGTAAATTCGTCATTCATCAATTAGTTTCACTTTTCTTCTATCAAAAAATCAACAGTTTCAGTTAATGGCCCTAAACATCAACGATTTTCTTTAGAGCTCCACAACGGCACCTCCGATATTTTATGCGACGAAAATTGCCTTTAATTCTGCATGACATGCAGTCATTAGGCTATATTTCTCTTGACCATGTCGACTCTATCATGGCTATATGACCGAAAATAGTGAAAATGTTTGAAAAAGATAGGCCAATTACACCGTTAGGACTATTTATCATTTATAACCTTGCATTTGTTAAAGCTTTTCATGTGATTATATTTGTGGTACACTTATAAGACACACTATTAAAACTATATGTATACATCAATAACTTTTGCAAGTAATATCTATAGGGCCTATTCTCACGTTACGTGAAATACTAACAGTAATTACAGTTGGTTGTCTTTATATTTTTCTGATTGAACCAAAAATAAATTATCCCCCAATATAAAGTTTAATACTATATAGTCTGCAGGGATATTGATCGAAAACTAGTGCTTGTAGGCCATATTCTGTAAATTTAGCTTTATTCTTTATTTGTAACATCGCCAGGGCGTTCGACGTGTTCACAAACTGCTCACCAAAAATGCAAAATAAATGCTAAATATAGGCATATGTTATTTAAACCTAATTGTCGAATTCGACGTTAATTTATAAAATATAGGTAGAAAAGCTGATGACTATAGAGCTAAAAAGAACACATAAAACTATATTTTTTTAATCCTTTTAAAACCCTAACCGAAACCGTAATTCAAGAACCGTTAAAACCTATAGGCATATATTGCTAATCCTGGACGGTAATAATTTCCCCATTAACAAATACTCGGAAAAACGAACCTTATCAAAAGATTGAACTAGAGAATATATTTTCAAGAGAACCCTTTTAAATGTTGACTTAATCCCCAATAAATGCTGACTTTGAAGCGGATAAATCACACCGGATAGTTTGTTAACCACCTTCTAATTCCAGGTTTTGTGCGTATTTGAACACTTTGCGTTTTAGCAGTGCAATCGCGTAGCGCAATAACCAAATTTAGTCATTGACGCAGCGACTCCCTTTGCACACGCATTTCGCGCACGAAGGGTTATTGACCCACTAAACGCTCATGACGTGTTTTTACATGATTCGAATCAGTTTTAGCATGTCAGTAGGGATGAAGCATAGTAATTTTTCCTTGTCAAATTAAATTCTTTCCTGGAAAAGTGCCCACTTTGGGATTTTATGTTTTAGATGGGATAAGCCTTTATTTTAAGATGCTCATTATTTTTTGCCGTAAAGCGTAGACATTTTGCCTCGCAACGATAGCAAATGTACAACCTCAAGATTTTGTAAAAATAGAGCACGGCTCAAACTTTCACCAATAAAAACAGTTTTTTAAAAAGTAAATGCTCAGGGTCAAATTGAATACATGTTATAATTCCATAATCGTCATAAATATGATCTTGTGTAGTTTTTTACTGGATAAGTTTACAAAATACAGTGGAAATTTGCAATTTACACTCGAGTTTTCGAAACCGCGGGAAGTTATCATCGTTTGCGACCCCAAAAGGGCGGAGTTCAAAATTGCAAAGTCCCTTCCCTTAAAAATCTGCGCGTAAAGCAGTTACGCAGCATATGGGTTTCCTGGGCTTCCCCTACACAGCTGACCGGTCAAAATTGCACGGGAGAGTTTGAGCTTCTTCAACGTTTTGTACGACAGAAATGTGAGGACACGGGAAGTTGTCGCTGCATGGCCCTGCCAACTGCAATGGTCCCTGCAACTGCATGGCCTCTGCATGGCGGACCGGTCAAAGTTGCGCGGAGTTTGAAGGACAATACGTCACTTTTAGTAAGTTTTAGTCTTCAACGTTTCTTGCACGACAGCTATGTAAATCGTCACGGGGGAGTTAATGATAAGCGTATTTTAAGATGGTGAGAGCGATCGAGGAGAGAGAGATAGAAATACTGTATGTTAGGAAGGGCCCGGGTGATAAATGTTGTAAGAAAACAACATTGAGCAGAACAATTACAATTAATCCCTTACTTATTAATCAGTGGCTGCCCTTAGACATGACACTGTTCCTTCAGTGGTCTCTTCTGTTTCAGTGATCGCTTCCGTATATTTTCCCACTTTTGTCCCAACCCCCGTGTCCTCATATTTCTGTCGTGCACGAAACGTTGAAGAATCTCCATATTTTTTTGTTGTGTGTTACGCATTCTTGCACGACAGAAATGTGAGGACACGGGGAGTTGCGAATTACAGGACACTGTTCCTTCAGTGCTCGCTTCTGCTTCAGTGTCGCTTCCATTTCAGTGAGCGCTCCCTTTCCCTCAGCTAGCGGGAGCCGCGCGAAGCGCGGGCCTCCCGCTATTCTCTTAATGGCCAAAAATACAATCTCAAAAGCTATTAATCATCTGGGGTGACCGTGTCAACCCTTTCAGGTGACTCTATGTTCATTGCATCTTAACAAGGTGACTGGAAAACTCAAGTTTTTGTATAGACCTCACAGTCAAGTTTAACCGCAAACTTCGTAGGACCCTCAGTTTCGGCATTCTTACAGTGTCATTCTATGTCTCTGTACCTATTGATACTGTGGATTAGGGACGCACCATTAGATATCCGGGGGGGGGGGGGGGGGGGCGAGGAAGTTTAGTTTGGAGATGAGTGTTTTTTTCCGGCTGATAAGAAGGTGATTTTTTTTTGCACAAGCTTGGGGGTAATTTTTTTTTTCTTTAACAAGCTTGGGGGTGATTTTTTTTTCTTTACAAGCTTGGGGGTGATTATTTTTTAATCATTTACAGTTTTGTTTTCTTTTCATCGCCAAAGGTGATTTTTTTTTTTACAAGCTGGGGTGATTTTTTTTTAATCATTTTATGTTTTGCAAATTTGTAACTATGGGGTGGAAGGGTCACTTTTGAACGACTGATTGAGGACGGGCTCATTTTGAAGGACGGTGAATTTGAGGAACCCGCCCTACCATGCTGGACAACTGCAATTTTGTGAGATGGACAATAAATAAATGTACCCCCCTCATCCACAAACTTTCTTGTCTATACCACGAGTAATTGGTCAATACACAGGATCATTGGTGTCCCATAAATGAAACATATATGTTTCATTTTCATTCTCCACCATTCCACTGCAAAAAAAACCCTACCAAATTTCAGATTTCAGATTTCAGATCTCACATTTTTATGAGAACTAACGTATTTTTTCATATGATTTTTAAACTTGTCTGAGAAAAAGCCGTTATGGACCAATGGCATACAAAAAATATTCAGACATATAAAATGGAGACCCTTACTGAAACCATTTCCATAAATTTGCAAACAATTTGGATGTTTATATTTATGTAAAAACAGTAAAAACAGTAGAAGAGTTTGTGGCAATATGGCAATTTCTGCCATGGAAGATCAAAGGTGTTTGACATCCCTGCCAGAATGATAGTGTATCTAGATGCTGTGTGACACAATTCAAAAGTATTCAGTCCAGGAGTCAATGCATTGTAGTGCAGCTTTTTCGTAGACACTGATCTGTCATATAAAAAGGGGATTAGCACATACACTACAATGTGGTGTGAGCTGATGTCAGCATGCTTTTCAAGTTGATAAAATGCTGGCAGTAAATGTCAGCATCTTGGTTTGAGAAGCGAGGCTTACCAGGAATAAATATTAGTTAGTTTCCTCTTTTTTACCAGTGTAGCACCCTAATTGTTTTTAATTTGTGGAAGAGAATTTATTAAGGGTGCCCATCTCATTATATCTGAAATTTTTCATGCCATTGTGTCCCTTTAACACCCAAGCCAAGTGGTGTACTGCTACCCAAACCCAGCATCACAATTCTTACTATCATCATATTCATTAATTCTGGAACACGAACGACCAAAACACCGCGTATTTGCGTATCCTTACCATCGTAAGCGTAATGTTTCCAATGCCCTTGACAACGCCAATATAGCGCGTTTAATGCAGGGCGCAGTAGGGCGTAGTCGCGCTTAAGTTGAATGCTGAACGCTGGTATCAGCTCTCTGTGCGGACGCCGTGTCCCAGAATTAAAGACTACGAATTATAATAGTAAAATTGTCGGCATAAACGTCAAATCATTCAAAATAGAATGCTTCGTTTCATACGGCATATGTCACCCAGGGATCATAGTAGTCAAGCTCACTTTGGTTTAGGTGAATCTCTTGAATTTTCAAACAGAGGGGCAATCTACACTGCAGCGCAATCCATATCGGATCCTTTCCGAGATCCATCACGGGAGACCGTTTTATAGAAATTCACGCCAGTGAGTGCGAAAGTCAACGCGAACCTCGAAGCGTTAAAGTGTACTAATGCCACGCGTAACCTTGGTGATCGAGGAATACTTTTACGCGTAAACCTAAAAGTACTCGCTAAAGTGCATCTGCGCTGCCGTTTAGATTGCCCCTCAAAGTAGTCCACTACGACTCAGCCATATGGTTTAACATATTTAACGCTGTTGGACCCTCATATCTCAATCATTTTTTACTAAAGTTTAGAGCTTCACATTATTATCATACAGGGGTCGGCTGAATTTTTTCACTTCTTCCTGTTTTTTGGTGGGTTGTGGAAATCAGGCTTTTCGATTCATGATCAAATTTCTTTCTAGTTATGCTTTTTTCCATCGAAGATGGGTATAAAATCGGAGTGGGTAAAAGCATTTTAACATGAAATTTGTTGTTTGGTTGTTTGGTAACAAAGATTTAAAAATGTATAGTCTGTGGCTATCCAAGAATTAATTGTTTTTGGCGTTACAAGCGCCAACAGTCAACATGAGTTTTTTAATTATCTAAACTTTGAAATTTGAGGTTAAATATTTACGCGTTCACACAGTATATCGCTGTGGTGGTACTCTATGTATGATTCGGTTCGAAAGTCAATAACATTCTCGCCACTATAAAAGATCCTATAATAAGTCATTGGTTAATATCTTAAATCAGGTTTTAACTTAAACACTTTCAATAATTTGTAGCATGATTAAATTTAAGAAAAGAACTTCAAAACATCACGCGATATGATCTTTAAACATTTTAAAGCTTAAAAATCTACAAGCTATGATTATAATAAGTATAAATCGCGGTTAGGAAGGATAGAAAGATGGAAATGCGATTGTAGCTGGACTCAAATGAAGGTCACACAAATCCCCGATATCTAAAAAACCATACAAACAAAAAAATTACTATATGAAACTCATTAGGCCAAGAAAACAAACAAGTTTGTCTCAGAAGACCGCGCGCATTTTGTTTAAAATGGTCTTTTAGCGCATTATTTTTTTTTCAGTTTTGCTCAATTGAAAGAGTGTTTTTTAATTCAGAAAAAACAATGTGAAACATTCGGCCGAAAAAAAAATGAAGAAAGGGGTCAAAAATGGAAAAAAAAAAAACTCCCGCTTTTCGCACTTAGCATTTTTCTAAAAAAAACCCACCGCAGTCGCATTGCGATTATTCACATTTCTTTGCATGAGACAAACTTGTTTTTTCTTGGCCTTATATGGAAGAATTTGTGCATGTTTTAAAATGGTGTAAACAAGATATTTCGGGGATTTTTAATCTGTATTTAAGCAATAAACCCACAAAGGAATAAATCTAGCATCTTGATTTATCACACTTTCAAGGCTGACTCATAGGTTTCGAAAGAAAGACAGGTAGTTAGTAATAAAACAAAATTAGTTCATCTAGAACTAAAGATAGTCACCTAATTGCTTAATTTCAAAGTAAGAGGTGAATCGGGATTTCCATTTAAATTACAGTAAACATTTATGAACAGTTTTGTAACACGGTCATAGGATTAACGTTATAACAAAATGCAGGATGCGGAATTTTTTTTATAATAAAGTTGTGATATTCTATATGAAGGACTTCGATTTCTAGCTTAGTTATTTCACACTAGATTAGTATATGTACAAGCGTACATGCAAAAAACACGATTGTTTGAAAATTGACGTGCGCCCTCATAGGGAATTCTATGAGTCAGCCCTTTCAAGCAATGACCATTCAGCAAACGAGGCAAATGCCCAAATTGTAGGGTCCACACAGACATGGTGGTTGATTTAGCAACATGATGAGCTTATTTTTCATATTACATTTAAACATTTTTCAACGTGTGATTTTCTTTCGGGACCTTTGACTCCTAAAATGAAAGCATGTCTCCGATAAGTGAAACACTGATCAGCAAGTTGCTAAAAGTATCAGCGCAATAATTTCGGCAATATAAACACATAGCAACTACGCGGACAGGTCGAAACAAGGTCATTTTTTAAACTGGGTGTAAATCAATAGTGTCTGTCGCTATTGACTTGGTGTTTTACACTAGAGCTTTGCAAATGGGGAGGGCAGAAGAGGTGCCGAGGCCATTTATCTGAGGGGTGAATTTTGGGTCATTCTCCATAGACAAGATAACAAAAGGTCAGTTCATTGGGGGGGGGGGGGCGGTGGCCGGCGGGGGGGGGGGGGGGGGCGCTCCTGCCATTACGCGACAGCCAGTTGACAGAATGGCATAAATGCCAAGAAGTAATGCTTAATCATGTACAAGTAACACCATCGTCGCCAATTGTAGTAAGAGCATAGTACGTAAGGGAAATAGCCTATGTGATGTTGGTAATAACTAATATACGGTACGTCGCGTCCGTTTTCCGTAATAGCAGAACGAGTTCCATATAGCCCCGGCTCTACGAATTCGCAGCCTGACGGAAATAAACACTGGATAAGGTTGCAGATCGAGGGAGAGGGGGGGACATACGGTATGGTATGGCACGCTCCACGTATCAAATCCTGGCGAGTTTTCCCGCGCATGTCGAGTTCACGCGCTGTGTATCGAGTTTTCTCGCCAGATGTCGAGTGTGCAGCGTTATATGTTCAGTTTACAGCTCCGCTATCTGTCCAGTTTGGCCTCTATACATCGAGTTTTTCTCTCTATATGGTGAGTTTGACCATTTACATCATGTCCAGTTCAGTTTTTCCTCAGTGTCCAGAAAAAAAATCATGCCGAGTTTCAAAAATCATGGCGAGTTTTCTCCCGCATGTCGAGTTTAAAGCGCTGTGTATCGAGTTTTCTCGCCATATGTCGAGGATGACAGCCGTTATATGTCGAGTTTACAGGCTATCTGTAAGTTTGCCATCCCCCCCGTCATACATCGAGTGCTGCTATATGGTGAGGTTGACATAAATATGTCCAGTTTTCCTATGTCCAGAAAAAAAATCATGCCGAGTTTTCAAAACTCATGTCGGAGAGTCTTGCTCATGTTGAGAAAAAAAAATCATGTCCAGATTCAACTGTTGCAAAAAATATGATCCAGTTTTTTAAAAATCGGTATGATTTATTCTGGACATGGATTTATTCTGGAATTTTCTGTTAGAAACTCTGCACATAGAGTTCAACTGGATAGGCAGCGGCTGTAAACTCGACATATAGCGGGGTAAACTCGATATACAGCGTATGAAACTCGACATGCGAGGGAAAACTAGCGTGATTTGAGAGTGGAGCGTGCCATAGAGCGGAAATCTTGCTGGGCTCTGACAGTGCCATTTCGCTATTCGACGTCATCCGTATTTTTCCATTCATTAGACACGAGAATACCGGGAGCATCATGGCACAGTGCTCAAGAAGTTCTTTCCGCAGCTAGAGAGGACAATTGCCAGACCGTCTTCTCAGAGAATATGATTCTCGCATAATGGCACATGTTAGAGTGCAAATCCAATCAGATCCAGAGTGCTTTTATTACTTGATATCAAAAGCATGGAATAAGAAATAAGTTAAACCTCTATGATGAAATTAAGAGGCTAAGAAACAGACGTGAGACAGCCCTATTGTAAAAAACATGGCGGACGCATGATGCCCCACACTCTTGGGTGAAAAGGTGCCCCTTTCCCCCCGTTTTGTTTATTCCCTGGTAATAGTGTTTACACCAAAATACTACTGACACGAGATACCGTGTACAGTGAACACTTTTTTACAAACCGTGTAACAACGATTACGTGCAACCAGGGTTGCTTGAAATCGGCAGCGACACTTCCGCTTACACATTGAAAGAGGGAATGATGCAAGCCAAAATCTACAGCAACTGGTGGAAATATATTGCGAGGACATCGTGAGGGATTAGGTAGGCTGGGAAGACGAAATTAAAAAACGACCAGTATTTTTCAGACTTAATAAGCCTAGAAGTCACGCGGCCGTCAGATACACGTGCTATTGGAGTTCCACAGGCCTGAGTCACCTGAATCGAGGCCAAATCACTTTAAAATATCTACCACCGCATCGCCACCCGCAATTTTCTTTTGAGATCACAGGAAAACGTGGCATGTGTATTGATTTAAATAATGTCAAAGTCTATTACTCGATTCGCGATGATATAGGGACAACTGTACTTTTACGGGTGACTGAGAGCTGTTTTGTGAAGGAGGCAGTAGTAGCAAAACTTTGCAAGCACTTCTTAGTCCGTGAGTTCTATACTGTGTGCTCCTCGGTCAATTACGATGTACAGTCGGGCAAAAATAGAGGGTCACTTGAACATAAAATGTGAAATACTACCTCTATAAGGCAGGTGTCGACTTGAATCCTGACTATGGTAACAATGGTGTTTACGCTATTCCACACAGGTGATATTGGGCCTTACAATTACTGTCACGTACGTTTCAAACTAATACGACTAATACAATATCAATACCCACTCAAGATGGACCAAAAGTAGTTGATATAAAGGTGGCAATGAAAACCTTGGCTTTAAACATATAAAAACGCATTACACAACTTGGTAATTAAGGTCATTAAAATTAAAATTCTTTAGTCTAAAGAATTCGGCGAATTACTTGTCAGTGTACATTTAGGAACGTGTAGAAGGGCCATAGAGTATGAACATACCGTGAATCATAGTGTCAAGAAGGCCTATAAATTTTCAATATGGTCCCGAGGATACAGTGAGATGTGCCGAATATTCTAATTCCTAAACACCGCTTTTGCTAGTGAAGTGATGTGGAATGATTTACAAATCGTTGCATTAATACGTACACAAGGGCAATTCCGAAGGAGTATAGTAAACAAAATTAAGTTTGGTACTTGGCCCTTTTCCTTGAAGTCCACTTTCTATGTTAGGCAGCTGAAGCGACCCTCCTCGTGGGATAGATTAAAAATGCTTCTTCCCTATTTCACCTATGGATATGACCCAAAAAAAATTTCCCAGCTCTATATCAGCGCGAAATCGAGTATAAAAAGGTTTTAACACACTGATTTTCTGGCTGTTTTTTTTTTCACAATTTTTCATTAAGCAGATAGCTGGACAGAGACATGCCTTCAGTTCCTTTTGGCGGGAAAGTGAATAAACTAGAGGAGCCGTGCTGGCTAATTTTTTTTTACGGCGTTGGTAAAAAAATCGAAGCCGTTCAAGACCATACACATTTTGAAACTTGCCAAATATAAGAAAAAAATTACATAAATGTGTATTTATGGTTCGTACACTTCAGAGGCAGGCGGATGAAATTCATCTCTTTGGCGCGCAGTTTAGACGATGAATCAGAATATATCAAGGGGGGTACATAACCAGAAACAACATGTTTAGGGTCAGTGCTTATTGAAACAGATTTCAAATAAAGTTGTGACTGTTGCTAAATAAACATAAGGGCAAGAATACCAGTTAGGATTTGGTTCATTTAATGAGGCATCAGTTTAATGTATTTATTCTGGCTGATTAGTAGGCTGCTAACCCGGCTGGGCAAAATATTTCATAAGTTCAAAACCTAACTGCCTTTCAAAAAAATCATTGCTATCAGGTTGGTGTTGGGTGTCATTGAATTTTCAGATTCAAAATACCAAAAATATTTGTACAAAGAAGAGATTTTATTTCAGCCATACATAAAGACATTCCGGGTCCCTAAAAAGGCGTAAATTTAATAAAAACGAAAAATAGCACCACTGTTGACAAGTGATACGCAGCTCTGGTTCGCCGGGTACTGCATCAAAACTGCGATACCAAGGCCCCCTGTAGTCACAAATCTACTAACGGAGAATTACAAGGTTGGCTTCAGGCACACGTATCGCATGTAGAGACGGTTAAGTTGACATGTAGGTATAAAGGTCCCAGGAAATCAAATAGACTTGATGTGGTTGGTGTCAAGTCACAAGGAGGGACCAGGAAGCGTCCAATATTTGGGGGTGGTGATGACCTCATTAGTGAAAATATTGATTTTTCAGATGCAAGAGTATAGGAAATTCCAGGCGACTGGTGTTTGAATCTATTCAGGACACTGACTGCAAATCCATGTAGTTTCACTAATGATGTCACTGGTAGTGTATTCTTTTTTATGGCCCTGTTGTTGGAATGATGTCTCGTAATGATTTTTGTGTAGGTTTATCATCTCATTTTCTGGGACCTTTTTAAAAAAACGCTTTATATTTGTGCTTGATAGATCATAATCAAAAGAATTTCCACATTCCACACCAAGTGGCATCCACTTAGCCTATCCCACGTTTTTGACAAAATTTAGGAACAGAACTGCTGATCAATCGATCTTCAGGAAGGTGTTCGTTGTTCGTGAGGTTTACCTTTTCTAGTTAATGTTTTCGTTTTCAGCCTCGAATGCAGGTGTCTCCCTCTTCTTTCTCTCAGCCGCTTCTACAGCATCTTGCAACTCCATCACCTTCTCCACATTATTGATTTTCTCCAAAGGTTTTTCTGGTTTATCTCTCTCTTCTGTTAAAGGTTAATATCACAGCAAGGAAATTTAAAAGTTAATAAACAACAAAACACAAAACAACAATACTACCATGGTAGCTGTGGTAAATACACATCCAAAACTCTGTTTGTTAAACACCAATATCATATTTACAAGCAAAACGGAGCCAAAAGCAGCAACACAATCTCACTGTGACGGTTTTTTTCGTGAATCAGAAAAGATAGTGAGTGAGCCAGGCTTGTTGGTCGGTACCACCTGGTGGGACAAAGAGGCATTTATACCAGGCTACCTCATACCATGATATACATGAAAATGTATGATGGCCATTCTGTAGGGGAAGCTTTAGCGAGATAGGGGGTCGCAAAGGAGTGTACAGGGGTCAAAATTTAAAAGTGGTCCAATGTTGTTGAATTGCATACCAAATTGTTCGTATGATCACAAGGATTAAAAAAAATAGTTTGTGCTATCTCTGACTTACCCATAAGAAGTTATAAGCTGAAAACCGTTATTATAGGTCAAAGGTTAAATTTAGCTTCTACAGGGGTCAAATACTAAAAAACGCTTCAATTTCAGTCGAGATGGTCTCATATTGTTTGTAATATTATCACAATTAAAATAAGGACTATAAGCAAATACGTCCACAAATGGCACGTAGGATAAATGCAAATTAGCATGTCTTGCCAGGCTTCCCCTTTTCTACCTTTTTAATAGGTTGTTTGGCAGAGCTTTTACTGCTAGTTATAGTTAAAAACCTTCTGTTGCAATTTTGTCCAGGTGTACGTAGTATTTTCATAGGATGCGTGGACTAATTTGTTTTAATACTTGATTTTCGTCTTTTAATACTCAATGCAAGGTCGCCTTCAGACAACAGAAAGTACCTCAAGTACTATTTACATCGGTAAATAGTACCTCTCGCTGGGTTAGGCGCATGAGCAATATCACAAGCCAGCTACTATTTAAGGCTTGGAGTATACTTTTGTACCGTGCACACATCTGTCATCAAATATGTTTATCAAATTAAGAGCAATCTCAAATTTGATTAATGAAGTATATAAACAAACTATAATTTTTTTAATCCATAACATCAAAAGAACAAAAGCAAAAACAAATCAATTTTAAAAATTGACCCCTGTGTAACCTTAAATTGGCCTATTGAAAAAGTGACACCACAATTTGAGAGTATTAAGAGTTATATCTAGCATTGATATTATTAGAGGGTCCATACTATAGTAGATTTCAAATTAAGTGGAGACTGTTGCATACTTCGATAGCGGGGATATTGATATGGTGCTCAATCCCCGGCCATGCGGAGGGACTAGGCCTTTGTTGCCAATTAGAAAACATTATTGTGTCCATAGTACAAAGTTACTGTACAGAATGGCTTACTGAAAACTGATGTATTCGGTTCTGATATTGGTCTGTTAAGATAGAAGGGTGACTGATGCCTGGTTGGGCCGGGAGGTCAAATCCGCTTTGCGCTAATCTTTAATACAAGATTGGTCATGGTTTATGACCAAATAAAAAAAAAATAGTGGTGTTATGGGGGAATTGATCATAGACGATGGCGCATTATTTCTCCTAAGCTGTGATAAGGAATGCTATTTCCAGTGTCAAAGGTAATTATGTTCAAATAACAACGGTAATGAAATATTTGTTGGTGTTTTCATCCTGATACTTCAATTGAAACATCCAAGCTATTTTGGATGTGAATAATGTATTTTAGGTCAACATTTATTCTCTAGTTACATTACTGTACATTGTGAGTACCATAAACTTTTGTACTTGTGCCATGTAAAAAATAATTCCTCTTACCTCTAACGGTTGATGGACAGACCTAAAACTTTACTGAGGTTCCCGTTATTTTGAAATCTACTATAACAACCAAATGTGTTAAACCTTTTTTGTAGTGAGGGATGAACGATGGGGTTTGACCCAGCTTCCATGATCCCGCTCTTCAAACGGGCACCATCTAAGGTACCTAATTGCATATGTCTATCGGTGTTGAGTGCCAAGTACATACGTTTTATGCTAGATTTGTAATTTTTTCATTGATTGACCTTTGCGCTTATGACCTGATTTAAGAAGGTGGAGTTGGCCCTAAATCAGTGGGCGTAGCTAGGATTTTTAATAGGGGGGGGGCAGTGTCGCATCTCAACCGACAGAAAATGGGTAGGGTCCAGGGGCCCGCCTTAGGGCCACGGTTGGGTCCAGGGGCGAAGCACCTGATGGGGGGAAATTTTGGGGTTTATATGCTTTAAATGTCTTCTGAGGGCCTAATTGTTGATACGATTTTGTAAAATTTACTTGTCGCACGCTGTCCATTGAACTTTAAACCTATACTGCGACAATCCGGCCTGCAAGTGCCATGACCTGAATTTTTCAAGTGAACCGACGGGATCATACAACCGAGAAATCAATTTGGGGGGCGCGGCCCCCGCCCCCCCCTGGGCTAGCCTCGCGCTAAATTTAATTTTTGCCCAAAAATTTATGCAATGCCTAAATATCAGTTATCAGCGCATTTTTGGGGGAAAATTTAAAATTGGCATAGCGTTTATACCTCTTTGTTTTTTCCCCCTTAAAACGTAATTGCGTAACGGTTTTTCAGCAATGTAAATGTATTAATGTTCTCCAATTATGAGCCAAATTTTATTAAAAAAGTTTTTCGCGAAAGTAGTTTTTCATTGGCGGGAAAATTTGGTGCGCATCATAAAAATCGTTTTTTGGACCGCCATTTTGAATCGGTATAACCAATTTTCATTTTTCCCTGTTATGTGGTCGTGTTGATGTACTAGTACATGGCCTTATGTTGGTGTTTTAACATCTGTAAGCTTTTTCTACATTAGTTAGCTAATTAGTGGAACCAATGTTTTTTTATTATTCCTGAAACTCTCTAGAATAAAACTAGAGTTGGTACCATTTTTTTCAAACATCACTAGAGCGGCCATTTTGAATTTCAAAATGGCTGCCAAAATTACAGAAAGTGACGTATTAAAACTGAAAACAGCCAATTAAGGTCTGAATGTAATCAAATTGCTTGTATGTTACGAATTGGGCGGAATTATGGTGTTAAGGCCTTTCAACATAACTATGAGTTACGATTAAAGACGTTCGTACGAGGATGGGCACTGTTTCAAAATGGAGCAAAAATTCCAGAAAATGGTACACTAGTATTATTGAAAAAATAGCCACAATAGAGTAAAATTTGCATCTCTGTGAATGACTGTGGTATACTTTGTGCATTACGATGCAATGCGGGTATTGGTTGCTATGTTGTACGGGTGGGCGTGGGTACTATATACGGATGACGCCGATTTCTCGCCGCATAGTTGAACTATTTTTAATCACATGATAGAGTTTCAACCAATAAACAATCTTAAATTTATTAATGAAGTATATAAATATTAGATAGTAAGCCCACAGTCTCCAGTCACCGAGGGGAGGTAATTTGTATTATATACTTCATTAATAAATTTCATTAAAAACTTTCTAGCTTTAATTTTCGAAACGGACGGAATTTTGTGTTCCACATGAAACATATTTAATCTAAATCGGGGTTGTGGTATAAACACCTGGAGTATTTTCAGCTGCACTCTCTTAATGTAAACGAGTGAAAATTTCACTCCGCAAAAGAGTGAAACTCTTGTTTAAACCACTCCAAAATGAGTGTTTGTACTTAAAAAGAGTGAATTTTCCACCCAAAAGAGTGGATTTACACCAGTGTTCGTGTTGTCCATCGTTTAACTCAAAAGTGTTGTCCTGCGGTTAACTCCTCAAACGAGTGGAATCCAGCATCTACGGATTGTGTATCTAACCAAAAACGTGGTTTTTTGTAGTTAAAATAACTTGACCGCCTGGAGCCACGGCGTCTGTGCCCCCAGGTTCCTAAAACGTCAAACACAAAATTTAAAATTCAGATTTAAAGTTTGTTTTTTAAAATCGTAATTAATATTGAATTTTGTTTCTAGCTATCTAAAGAAAGAAACACATTCAAATCACCAATCTCTATGCAATGGATTGGAAACTATAGAGGATTCAAACCATCGTGTAACCAGACGGAAAAGTTTTGGATTAGCGTCGATAGTTGGGAGGAGCGAGGCAGAGAAAAAAGAAAACATTGTGGCGTGATCACCTGTTTCATGAACGAATTAAGCCTTAAGATAATCTTGCCTTATGCATGTTGACTTCATTTTCACTCGGAGATTGCAAAGACCTTTTGGGCTCCTTTGTATTCCAAAACACGGGCGCTCCAAAGTTAGTAACATTAATTCACCAGCTGTTACATTGAAAATACCACTGAAGCAAAATACGATAGTTCAGAATGTTTTGGAGTTAGTTAAGTTTAAGGTAGCTAAAAAAACGCGCTTACGTTTGCCTTGAATGATTTTCATTAAGCATATAATGATTTTCTATGGTATAGGATTCCTGTTTCAATAGATTAGCGTGGAATTTAAATTTTCAAACCCACTTGAACATGCCCCTCATTCAATGCCCATACCTTCGGAAAAGAACTAGAGGGACACGATGGGTTGAATCTACTATAGACAATCCGACCAGCCAAATGATGGTCAGAATTGATCCGCCTTTACGGGGGGCATCCAACCCAAAACCTACCCAAATCTTTTTACGTTATGTACCACGCTTGATTAAGTATAATTCAAAAGCTACACTTAATCTGCTCATTTGGGTGAATTCAAGCAGGATGCACCCCAACTATGGCTGACAAGTGAGTGTTGGGAATGTGTCAAAATCGGATTCGTGTATAGGGTTCACTTGAAGCCGCTGACGGCCATAATGGTAATCCAAAAAGAGTCCAAGCAGGAGATAAAGCCGGGTGCTTTACAAAATGTGTTCCAATTGAAATATGGATAAGCGACATACAGATTACAGAATCAAGCCAATCCAGTGATCCAATTGTATTTGAAGTTATGCGTATGGGATGGCACGTCTCTAAAACGAGCACCCCGATACAACTTTGTTAAGCATGGTGTCTTGGAAGGCTATTGGTTTGCGTAGCCACTCCATTGTATACAGATGCAGTGATCAATAGTTCATTAATTTGAAAATTATGTCACAGTGATCTAATTGTTGTGCGTATGGATGGCACGTCTTACCAATCGAGCACCGAGATACAACTTCGTTAAGCAGGTGTCTATGGAATGCTTTTGTGTTCGCGTAGCCATCCATTGTATGAAGATCAGTGAGTCACAAATAGTTCTTGAAACTTAAAATCTACAAAAAAACACGTTGGCAACGTAAAAAAAACCACCAAGTTTTAAAAAGAGTACTGAGCCATATAAAGTTAAAAATCTAAAGATAGCACCAAGTATACTCAAGATCGTCGCCCCATTGGCCAACTTGGTCCCATTTCTTCTTTTCACGAATTCCTTTGTTGAGTACGTCCATATTCATAAGGAACCATCATCATTAGACCCAAATTATGTATTTAGCTAATGCCAACGCACATGTTCTTGTTTAAGGTTATATTGGCAGTGAGTTTGTAATTAGTATTCCTATTCTTGTGTAAAGGCCGTCTTGTTCTGACTGAATTACGTTGCAGTTGATATTGCTTAGTTTCGTTTGTTTTCCTTTTGTTTGATTGTCTTTAGTGTTGGAGATTGGTCTTAGTTCAATGATTACAGAGGAACTCTCTCTCTCTGGTAGACGAGAGGAAGAAGAGTACTAAAACGAAAGGAAGTTCCGGCTGCTCTGGTTGCCTCAAAAAAAGAGCAACGGTAACTGTTTGAACCTCGGTATTATTACATCAGCGCCTCTAGCATGAAATCTTTAAATTATATTTGGGCTGTATGGAAGTTGCTAGTGGGAAAGGGGCCATTTTTCTTTGCATGTTAGAAGAAATGGGACCAAGTTGGCCAATGGGGCAGACGCACTGGAGTATACTTGGTGCTATGAGATCTTTAGATTTAGTAATGTATAGGGCTCGTACTCTTTTTAAAACTGGGTGGTTTTTTACGTGCCAACGTTTTTTTTGGTAGATTTCCTTATTTTGTGACATAATAGATGTTGCAAGTAGAAGTGGTCAAATTTGCAAGAAAAGAAAATCCTGGTTTATGCGAACAGTTTATACACTTTTCATTTGGTTGTCTGTGAATTATTAATAGTTGCATGTTGTATCGCTTTCGACCTGGAACGTGAT
>JAMKCH010006107.1:0-49915 GCA_023653785.1 Ophioderma brevispina
AAAGACATGTTATTTTAAACATTTTTTAAAACTCACTTTTAGTTCTCCAGTCGACAGGTGTATTATTTATTATTTTTTTTTCCTGGCGATCGCCATCGAACGATAGTGTTGAAAAACAAAACCATGTGCTCTTGGCCGATTCGAACCTGCATGTAATACAAAGTTCGCCGGTTTGGAATAAATCAGGCCAATGCACATGGGGTTTTTTTTCAAGCACTAGCGGCGCGGCCATCTCCCTTAGATGAGGAGCTGGACCCCCAGGTCAAACTCATCGTGTTACTTACCCCTCACTACAGAAAAGGTTTGACAACCTTTGGTAGTTTGGACCCGCTCTACATCAAATGCTTGGTAGGTATTCGATGTGACATGGTCCTTCTATGCTGTTGTTTTGTAGTCTCCACGTGGGGCTAGGGAAAACCAGTGTAAAAATTCATAATTAATGTATTAAAATCATATAATCGTTTGTTCCCACAAATAAAACTGGCACATTTTCTTGAAAAAGATAAAATGTCACTTCAATTTCATTCCCCAATAGCAGTGGACTATGGATAACATAGACTTCAGCAAACAATGGATAAAGATATTTCAATCACCGGCCCGGTAATTCGTGTAGACCACACTTCAAATTCCCTTTCATCTGGGAGTGCAGGACCCTTGGTATATTGTCGCGCCGCTGAGAGATTTTCAGTTCAGCTTTTACGCTCTCCAATTTAGACTGAGTACTGTTTAGACAAATACGTAACCTCATTCACAAATAAATCAATCTTGATCTTCTATATGCGTGTTTCAATTAACTACTTTGTCCATATTTTTCAATCATTTATTAGAAAGGAAGAACTGAACAAACATCATGAGAGAATGTTTCTGGGCAAGCCTTTGACCTAACAACTGTTGTGCGAAACCAAAAATCAGTCAACTTCTTTGCTTCACTCATTTCTATTCAATTTACCGCGTATTCAGAATAAAATTTAGTGTCAACGACCTATACTTATAATGTACACTGGTTATCTTTTATTGTTAGAGAGGACCGTGTATTGTCACTCAAACCAAACCCGAATCGTGTAGGTGGTAACACTGGCTATAACAATGGCCCTACATAACCGGCCCATTGTAATATCGTTGCTTCATGGTTAGCTGAGTCTATACATATCCATTGGTCGCTGATATTATGAAAAGAATTGAGTTAGACATTTTATATTTTTTAAGACATGTGCCAGTTTTAGTGCGGGAACAGACAGTTATGTGATCGTAATAATTTTATTATGAATTTACCTGGGTTTCCCTTAGGCCCCCAGATGGGAACTACAGAATTTGTTATACAGTTGGTTATTTGGTCCACTCCCCAGTGTCTATAGGTAGATACTCCAAATTGTGTATCACTTTTTTTTTCAATAGGGTCCATTTTCAGTTTACACAAGGGTCAAATTTTTTAATATGCTCCAATCATGCTGAAATGTAATGCATATTGTCCGTCCCTAGTCATAAGATTCCAAAATGTTATAGTTTGTATCACACTCTCTGCTATGACCATTATTTTGGGAGTTATAGGTTTAAAAATGGCTAAAATGGTAAAAAAGGTCCATTTCTATTTTTACAGGGTCAAAATCAGAAGTGGCTCCAATTTTGGTAAAATTGAAGACTTGTTCAATCTAGCTTAATGTTGTCCAAAAAAGGAATAGTTTGTACCATCTGCAATTAATAGTTACCATGTTATGGGACACAGAATAGGTTCATATAGGGCCACATACTCCAATTGTGGTTACCTCGTTGCCCTTATCTCCGTAAGTAAACTTTAACATAATCAAAACGATACTTTTTAGGAGTCCTCTTACCTCAGGCAATAATTTCAGTATTTAAAATATACATCGGAGTAACTTTTATTGTTGACCCTTGTAGCAATTTGAGATTGACCTTTTTTACGCATTTTTGTCATTTTTACCCTATAACTCCAAAACCAATTGTCGTAGTTGGTACACACTAGACTTGGAACCCTTATGATTAGATGGGCAATATTGCATACATTTCAACAGGATTGGGCATTTTAAAAATTTGACCCCTGTGTAAACTTAAATTGCCCCCTATTTAAAAAGTGATACCACAATTTAAGAGTACTACCTACCTAGCATTGATGTAGAGGGTCCATACTAAATACCAAAGGTGTCAAACCTTTTCTTTAGTGGGAGGTAAACGAACTCCTTAAATAAGGCCCCTATGATATTCTGCTCCTCCTCTACAGGGAAAGATTAATAAATATATACACATGTTATTTCAGATGACTACATTGATGTAGACAGATTCGACTGAGAACGTGACTATTTTCATCAGATGATTACTTGATGCTATATATCTCAAACCCGTTGCTACGCGGCATATATGTACGTACACGTAATACTACGTACACAACCCTACCATAATACCCGCCCATGTCTATCTTAAAAATGAAGGCAAATTCATTTCTTTTATCAACTAATTAATTGCCAAGCTAACCAAATCCCTACTGTTTTCGAAAGGTACTTCATACAGCGACATAAAATTCACAACAATAGTACGAGAAATGATTTTCAGTTATTAAGAAACAAAACAATATTTGCATGCAAAAAAGTGAGATCTGCAGGTACTTTTTTGGAACAGTCTAAGACCAGTTAACACCCTACGTCACTTCTTTTGTTGCCTGCGAATCGTTATGGCCCATGTATTTTTAAAACTCTAACAGATACATTGGCCCAGTGTGTAACAGTCAGGCCGACCTATTTCAATTTCAAGATAACAGAAGAATAGCCCTCCATGTTTACAACATTGCTGTTAACTGTTCTATATGTTGTATAAATGTGCAAAACATGTCTGCATTCTTAAGCATGCTTTGAGAATAAGTATGTTAGACGCCTATGATTAATGCATCTCATTTTATGCGCTGAATTTTATCTGATCATATTAATTTTAACTCTTTAAGCTATATATGAGTATTGTACTGTATTGTATCTATATTATAATATGTCACGTGTATCTGTCTGTCTGTCTGTCTGGCTGTCTCGTCTGCCTGTTGGTCTGTCCCCCCTTTTTCTCGGAGGCCGGGGGTAGTACAGTCACGAAACGTAATGGGTGGGTATATCTTGTGCCGGGCCAGATCAAGTTCGATTGGTCAGCAGAAACGCGCTCCACATACCGGGTAATCGTGAAAAACGGTTTTCAAACAAATAGTTCTTTAAAAAAAACAGGTGATCGCAAAACCCTGAAACCGCCTAGTTATATTGTATCTGTTTGACTTGTAAATTATATCTATGTTCGTTAGAGGGGTTACCAAGTTTGGCCTTTTTAGCCTTTTGTATCGCCCTCCATATTTTGAAAACTTTCAAATTTACCGGACTTTGGCACAATACTGATTGAAAAACACGCCGAGGTACTTTTTGTGCCAACTGTATATTCTGTATGGAAGCCTATTTGTCCCTCTATCAATTCCAGTTTATCCCATCACATTTTGGTCCAATTAAGTGAAAGGGTATAAATTTTAATTGGGCCACTCCACTTGGATATGTTTTTTTCTTGTTGAGTAGCAAACAGGTAAGAACATTGGAATTGGAGACATAACTTTAAAAAAGTGTGAACAGATTAACAATTTAATGTTTTAATTCATGTAGTAGTACTGATTGTTAAAAAGCTGTATTATATCTCTGATTCAAGGTAAAGCGTGACACATTGAGCATTGCTTCAAGATGGTTGGCCCGTCAGCAGCCATAATTCACCACTGAAGATCATAAGATTATGGTGACAACTTTCATAAACCATTCGTACTTGGGCAAACGCCAGCAACATAAGAACGGCACTCCAAAGAAATCCAAGCACAAGAAGGAATAAAATACACTTGCCTCCATAATCACAAGAATTGACCTGGGACGGCATTCGTACCACATCCAACAGAGGAATGCAGGGCTTAAAATTCGAATTTGTTGCACCCATCTGGTGATTAATTTTCCAATATTTCACCTTGTAGCTTGCTATGACTGCCATTGTTTTATCAAAACTGCCATTATAATTTCATTAAAGACACCAATTTCATTTGGACTAAAGAAATTATGATTTGCCTTCCTGTGCTGAAAGGACATGGTACAACATCGCTCCCTAATTGCGTGTAAATCCCGTCGAGTGTCTAAAATCGTGTATTTTTGGCCCTACTTGACCTTTGAGCCTTGTCTTCGTACGTTTATTGAAGCATGGTTTCCTTTTGTGAAGTCTCGAGATCCCAGCCCCTATTTGTAGGACAGTACGAATTTCACGCTTTGAATACATTTGAAACATTTCGACCTTGCGTCTTTAAAAAATAATGGGTAATTGTTAGAAGTACGTCATGACATCATAGATTTTTATTCTCTTATTTGCCATTATTGAACCTCTTCAGCTTAGATCAGAGTTAACAATTACAATAAAAATATTTCTTGGGTCAATCTTCGTTAAATCTACAGTTGGCACAAAAAGGTATCCCGTGTCATAATAGCAGATAATAATAGCAGAGATTTATATAGCGCCTTATGCTGCCTCTAAGCGCTTTCACCAATGGCCGCTGATCACTGTGGCCCCACCATACCCATACACCATTTAGCATCACTTGAAGGGTGCAGCAGATCGGGTCAGCGCTTTCCCCTATCACAAACATAATCGAGATAACCATCGCAGCAAGGACCATGCTTCCCAAATATCGCATGGGTAAATCGCGACAAATAAGCGGTAGTTCTTGTCAGGGAAATTACAAGACAGCTGAATTTCACAGGGCTCGAACGCACGACTATACGCATGGATGAGCAATACACTGGAGTCAAGCGCTCACCTGATGAGCTATCTTGTCCGTGACATAAACTCTAAGTCCGTGTTACTGAGTGTCCTACCTCCGTGCTATTGTGTTCTCCAATTGGAGTGCGTATGCAGGGGTTGCAAAAAATGCGGGAGCTGATGGAAGCGCTGCTCCGAGGAAGGGGAAAGGTAAAAGTATTGTAGGTATCTATGTGAACATGCATGTTGTTTTTGAGGAAGGAACAATTTTTTGCAGCAATGGCTGTATGCATCAGTTGTTTCAGCCACTGTAAACCCAAATGGCCTCGTCTACAAGGTAACGGTTTATTCCGTTACATGATCATGGTAGCTAGGAACCTCTCTCATGGGGGTCACTGGTTTCTTTCCACCGCGGCCCCGGACACCGGCTGATTTTAAATCAGTATTGTACACCTCGCTTGATAAAAAAGGGTGCCAAATGGCTGAGATAGGAAACGCCCGAAAGACGCGAAATCCACTTAAACCAAATGTTGCACTTTTTTGGATTTCGAAATGGTCACTGTGTGGTATTATAACGCAATAATACGTTTGTATTGATTTACACAAGAGGGTTTCAGACTGCTGAATGAGACGAGAAGAAAGCCTACTTGCAAGATTGATTGTGGTACTCGTTGTTAGTTTCAGCTACATGCAATGCCCCATTTGGTTTTGCTCTTTGGCGTTTCTATCTCAAGCCATGTTTAAACGTGTTTTACAAGCAAGATTTTAAATGAAAGAGCATAAAATGTCTATTTTGCAAATCTTTCAAATAGAATCTGACTTCGGGACACAATACTGATTGAAAAACACATGCCGAGATACGTTTTGTGTGCCAATGTATATATATTAATATATATATCTATGATATTATATATATATATAGTAAAATAGTTCAGTTCACGATGTTTTGTATGTAGTAAAGATATTACAAAAAAATTCAAATAAACACCAGGAATTTAAAAAACAAACATGGGGACCGGTTTCTTTATTTATCAGATGTGTTATGATACATTGGAATTCATAAACTATTGAGTATACGCAAATGCGTTTACAAATGCGCGCGCTTTGGTATACGCATTTAATGATAATACGCGCGATATTTATACGCATTGGTCATTTTACCCTACACTGTCCACTCGCTGGATATCGTATTGTACTAGTAAAGACTAAACTTGTACTACGTTGAGTTTTTATTTTTTAAGAAAATTAAGTTGTGGTTTTATTTTGTTGCGAAATATTCCTCTTTAATTAGCGTGCCTTTTTAAGCTCAGTCTGCATTTTGTAAAGGAAATTTGTGAAATCCTTGTTGGGAGAGCAGTGGGCAATGTGTGAGCTCATAGGTAACGGCGAGTACTTAAGATCTTTCTTTGTTGTTTTGGTGGGTTGTGACTCTGTTACGTAGGTTAGTTTGGTTTTTGCCATATCTTGTTCATTACATCCTTTGCAATTTGTGACATACAAGACATTTTTGACGGAAACAATCCCTGTTATACTTTACTTTAAAAGTGCTTTGCTTTGCCTTTGAACTTGATTTGACCGTTTTCCAAAATGTGTTTGCAAGTGCCACACCTTTGTTTGTTACTTTTGATACTTTAGCATGTTCTTTATTTGCTAAATGGTCTTTTGTGGAGAGCTTCTTTAGTTGGCGCTTGTCTTCTACTCGTGATCATTTTGGTATTTTTCATGACATCATTCATTCTGCCACTTCCATTAACATAGTAATGTTTTGGTTATTCCCTCTACAATTTGCACCGTTATTTGGGTTAAACGTGTGGACAAATGTTAATAATACTGGTATCCAAGGTTTTTAGCTTTTGGTGTTTCTCCGACTCTCTATGTTTACATGGCCGCTTTATCAATACCATAGTTGATAAGCGCTTGGTGGTAATTCCGTTTTTAAGCGATTCATAGAAAATAATTCTTTTAAAAACCTTATTTTTCACTTGTTTATTGAGAACAATAGTGCAAATAATTCTTCTAGCTTAAGTTAAATGGAACCATTTTTGTTTCGTATGGCGTGGGTGGCAAAAATTAAAATACAGATACTGATGCGTAAACAGTTGGTTTGAATTAACTGTCAGTATTAATTTCTTGCCCTTCTTTTTGAATCATCATGTAAGGACTGTCAATTTCCACTGTAGTTGGATGTGAAGCCTTATATTCTTTCAGGTTTGTATAAGATGCTGTTAATTTTTCAATCCGTCCAAAATGTTTCGGCCATAATGAAGCCTTCCATCGAGGTAACCTCCATTCCACCCAGTTTTGGCAACAAATGTTTCCACTAATCTTGACCAAAAGATTTATTATTCGCTCATACGAGATATTTCTATTAAATTGGGAAGGTGTTATTTTCCAAATGAGTTTGGAATGCATCAATAATAAATTGAGGATTGAACCTTTTTGTGGGAATACATTCATGATGCTTTTCAACTCCAATATTTGTGCTATTACAATCCAGTCCAGCGAATTGGAACAGTGTAGGGTAAAAGATTTAATTTCTTTTGCTTTGCTATATTTTGTTACTTATGAGGCGCAGGTTACCTCTGGGTCCAGTACTACACTGTGGTGGCAGGGGGGGGGGGGTACGGTGGGGTGTGGGGGTGGGGGTCTGATGTGTGTGGGTGTGTGTGGGGTGTGTGTGTGTCTGTTGTGTTTTTGCTTGTCAGCTGAAGAATTCATGCATCTACAGAGTTGTAAATCGTTTTAAAAGATTTTATTCATCCATGGTTAAGAGCTGCGTGGGGACGCCCCATACTTTAGCTCACTGGTTGTCGAGCCCCACAACAAAAACAATGGTAGCTCTGTGTTTACGGTGCTTGGGCAGCGATTGCATGTGCGCTGGTTGGAGATACTTTGAACTACATTTGCCGTATATAAAAAATATTGACTGTTAAGGGCCGAAATCTTGCCGGTCCATGTCATGTGAAGTAACATTTAACACTTTCCCAGAATAATAGAGGTCTTATCACCCACTCATGCATAATCTATAATAAAAGGTGGTAGTTTCCCGTAGTATTCGTCATTCAGATCAATTTTAATACCCGACCTCAAAGTACTCGTGCAATTCAAAGTATGACCCATACATTTATGCATACATCCAACATGCATGTTAGTTTCTTTAGATTTAGGAAGTCCCAGAAATGTGGAAGTGACTTTGCATTCCCCGCAAGATGGCCCGCTAATCCGAAATGTGTGAAGTAGACCTCTATTGCATATTTTTAAAAACATCCTTACTCGACAACAGGAGCGCGTAAGGGTTGGGGGACAATGCACATATAGATCGTGTATCATGTTCTTACTAAAGAACCTAGAGCATGACCTTAACATTATGCGAACAGCATGTTTAAGGCATGACCGGAAGTTTTGAATTATCAATTTCCGGCTTTGTCTTGCTGGAACACTGACGCCTGTGTGTGTTTTTTGCTACGACGTTCAAATATATATTTTCCTAGTGACTGAGTTAAGGGTTATCATTGTCAAGGGGCTCCTGAGCATTTTATTTTCAAATTCATGAAATAGTCATTCTAATATTCAAATAGGCATATTCGACATGTTGAATGTTATATTTGAGACGAGTATTTATTTACAAGTCTGCAATCTGTTCGGATGGTAAATTGTTATCCGCAATAGTGGCGTAACGATGTTTTCAATGCCGAGAGGTGAAATATTACAGATACGTCCTTAAAATGAGTGACTCCATCCAGTCACTTCATAAGTGAGTAGACGTTGTGAACAGCTCATATGAGATTTTGGCCCGAAATTATGGTCCAGGATCATATGGTCCACGACCATATGGTCCTGGAGAATATGTAATCTGGAGAAAATATTCTAAGCCAAATTTTAATGCACATGCTCCAGGACCACTTTCAATGGAGAATGGCATATATAGGGCGCGTGTCAGATATCAGATGTCAAAATTGTGTCGCCGCTGCTTAAAATTACTCTAAAATAAAATAGACGATTTGCATATGGTCAAACAGCTGTATTTGCAATCTAAAATGATCTCAAAGCATGAACAACATTTTCTAAAATTAGCATATTGGGGAATTCTGTTCATCTCTTGCACAATATATCACAAACAAGAACTTTTCCCTCTAGTTACATAGAGAATAAATTAGGACATTTTTAATCACAAAATGGAGCATACTATAACAGTAATAATGTCGACAATCTTAATTTTCACAACATATTTTATACCGCGTACTTGATGTTACCGTGTAGTTGATGTTTTCTGTAGATATTGCATTAGCTTGCATTCTTCCATGGTGTAAGAAAAAATCAAAATTGCTATTGACATAGCTGATTTGTTAACTGAAAGACCTCCATGGGTAAAATCCTATAGAAAACTTCGTTCTGGAAGGGCAGTCTTGCTCAGGTAACTAAGATAACAGAGTGGTTACTCGATAAGGTCACTTCTTTACAGTAGTATCGAATCGAATTTATATTGCAAATAGACTATTGAGTTCTCTGGTGATGAACTAGTTCACGATGGCATCACTATGTGCATTTACTTACCTTTATTTCGGGCAATTAGAAGGTAGGTCAAAGAATTTTTCAGGTTCCAAGACACCTTTGGTAAAAATCTGCGTATTCTGCTGACCGGATAAACTTCACTGTATATATTTAAATTAAAATATTTGACTTAGAGATCAATTCCTTTGCATTTTGCTTTGCTTATTTTGTTCATCAAATCTTTGAATAAATCTCAAGAACTACTATTTTTTCAAAGTTGTTGTCATCTGAAATTGTATAGTAGATGTCAAAATGACCCTCGTCCAGTCAGACTACTTTCCATACAAAACCCACTACAATGTTGATTTTAAAAATCAGTATAACGTTATTACGAACCTCCAATATCCATTGATAAAGCAATTGATATCGTCAAAACCATGAATTTTCAGAGAGTCTCGATTTTGGGGCTATTTTCGTAAAAAATGATATTTTCACACTCAATTAAAAGACAGGCATATATGTAGAGTATGTAATCGGGATTAGTAAAAATCGTACACCCCATTTCGTTAATTTTATTTGTTCGTTTTTTTTGGGAGGGGGGGTTCTCACAAACGAACTCATAGAAAAAGCACAACATCGTCGATAATTTAGCCCATGAGTGTTATATTTTTATTCCAACTTGAAATTCGATTTGATTTTTTAGATATTTGAATTGAAGGAAATACTATACTACACACAGTGGATAAAATATTGCAACATGCAGAAAAAAATCATAATCACAAAATGATTTCAAATTGTACCATCGGTTCTTAACCACAAATGACGCATCGAATGCCAACGTGATGTTTTTCAAACAGATGCTATTCCCCAGTATCCTACAGTGCAAAAACATTTGATTTGATTGCCATATCCCCTAAATATGGCGTATTATACTCGATTCGCGTTTACTTTCGTCCCCCTGGACCTATTCCAATAAGTCGGAGAGGGGTTCTAGCGGGAAAATGAAAGAATTCGGATTATCTTGGGGACACTTCGGTTATTTAACTCGCTCACCTGCCACTAAATACAATATTATTCATGTATGGAAACGCACTATTGTGTATTTCAGGTCTTAACATTGCTCACAATAACATGATTAACAGAAGTCCCTGCGCCTCATTGAATTTTCACCTCCGCAAGAATGGTATGGGGTCACATATCATCAGAATCGAGTATAAAATAGCTGGCGATCGATAACTTGTCGATTGCGCCCCAGAAGGAATGCAGACACAGGAACGCCACAAATGAATCCAAACTAGCCGCTAAATGAATTGTACTGTTTAGGGTTTACTCTAAATATTTACGGGAGAAAAGAGCAGTGTTAGTGTGGACTGGAAATGCGATAACGTCAATGGAAGACAATGTTCTTAAAGGTTCATGGTCCGATCGCTAATAGCCTCGTCCCCAGGGACCCCAGATTTTACCGAAAGTGGCCAAAATGTTGGTATCAGAAGAAAGCCACTATTTTTCTCATTTACCCTGTGAAATCTTAGGGCTAAAGAATGCTTGGTTTGGATGTTATGAGCGAAAACATGCCCCATTTTGGTCGACCAATATTAATTTTTCACAGTGCTCTATGGGGATTACAAAATCACGTTTTCAGCTCTCACTTCAAAACGGGTTGAGATATCGGCGCGAAACGCTACAGATAGGGTTTTGAGGTAAGGATCGTTCTATCAAGATGCAAAATTATAAGACTTAAATGGGTAATCCCCCTTTAAAGAAGTCGAAATTATTTTTGAGACATCCGCAATGCAATGTGAATGATCAATCAAGTGGTTTGCGCCAATCATGTCTGAATAAGTATTGACATTTAATGACAAACGGTATAACGGTAAAATTAAGTAGCCACTAACAAACCCGTACAATTCATTTAGCGGCTCTCCTGAAGCTGTTTGTGGCGATCCTGTGTCTGCATTCCTCTGGACTACAATCGGCAAGTTGTCGTTAGCCATCCGCCATATTTAACGAGCATGACAATCTAATCAAATGTTTTTCACGCTCTTGGATTCTAAGGAATAACATTTGATTGAAAAACGCAACTTTGGCATTCATTTCGTAATATGTAGTCAAGAACTTCTAAAACAATTTGAAGTCCATTTATGATTATAATTTTTTCTGCATGTTGCAATACTTTTATCCAGTGTGTGTTCAACTATGAGAAATACGCTGCCAGGTCCGAAACCTTACGCCAAAAAGTTGCACTATTTCCTGGAATACAGGGTGCCCCAAAACACTTTAAGGGACCAAATCAATACCCAACTGGCGGGCATTTTCCGGTTCTGCCCGGTTCCAGGCGGTTCATTTAATCCGCTCAATCTTCTGCATCCTTTAATCAGATTAAGTAATTCAGCAAACTCAATGAATTCATTGACCCGCGCGGAACTGGGCAGAACCTTAAAACGCCCGCCAGTTGAGTATTGAATTCGTCCCTAATAAACATTTATGCAAATAAACATACTTAAAAGTGTTGTTCATTAGCTTTTCAACACAGCAAATCCCACTTAAAAAATATATAATATTAACTGGTTTGGTTTATTGATTCCACTAAACACATTCTGTTTAAATTTTACGAAATTTCATCGTGGGCAAATATGATTTTTCTTTAAACGCTCGTTTTACACGTCTTTCTAGGGAGAATGACCATATAGAGGGCGCTATAACATACAAATCAATACCTTTGTAGGCTTATATAGCAAGATTCCCCCAATGGATTTTTCTGATTTTTACAAAGGTATGTCCCTACTTTAATATATCAGTTGTCAAAATTGTATCGCCACTACTTAAAATTATTCTTAAAAATAAAGGAGACAATTTACATGGGATCAAACATAATTTGGTTCGTAATTGAATGAAATATGTGGGTTTTTTTTTTTTCACTTGTAACACGGACAGCCTTGGCTTTGCGCACATGCGTTTTAATGATGGGTTATGTTAAAGTTTGTAGTGTTTCTTTGCAGCTTTACTGTTAAACATTTTTAGTGGGCATGCTAAATTGATTTGTTTTTTATTTGTTCGGAAGAGAAACATGTTTTAAAGGGATATTTTTTTTTCTTTCACAGCCCGTCCGTGTTACAATTGAAAAATACAGATTTCATTAAATAAGGGACAACTCAGTCATTTGGGAACCGCATTCAATGGGGTGTGCTGTTTTGAAAAGCTAATAAACAATACTTTTTAATATGTATAAGTAATTTGCATAAATGTTTACAAAAGACCTGAAATTGGGGGCGCTTTTACGGTAAAGTTTTTGCACACTCTGAAGGAACTAATGCGCCACTATAATTGATTAAGCTCTCAATTACCTTTTAAGTTGTCTTTTTCTTCTTCACCTACAGTTAGCGTTGAGTAAGGAATACAACTTCCGCGCACGAACGAGCGAAGTTCAAATCCTTTCTCATACTCACGGTCAATTTTCTCTTCCCATTGATCTACGTACAGTTCTTTGTCTCCGGCGTAGTACGACCTGACCAAAGTTTCATTAACTAGACAAAATGAAACAAGAATTGATGACATAGTTCCTCTTAAGTTTAATGATTCAGATAACTTAGGTACAAGAGCTCAAGTGGGCTCCACTCTAACATACATCAAACAGAAAAACTAACAAACAAAATATTTAAAAGGGAATTTTGAACTAAATAAATCCTAGCCTTGTTCAAGGCGATCTACCAACTTCACCGGTTCACACGTCTGATTCATGTCATATTTAAATAAGTGGAGCATATCCTCCTCCTAAAAAAATGGCAAGAATTCACTCTATTAAACACCGAATTTGAGGTCTCCAATTCACCTGGCCTATGTTTTATGCTTCCACTAGCGAGTTCAATAAGTTCAACTCAGGCAGAGTGCCTTGTACAGTCTGTCAGACTTTTTCTGCATTTGCAAAAATTTTATAGTTGTTTTGTACAGGGAAGATTAAAACCACAAAGCAAATGGATCAAGGCTGTCGCTCTGACTAGCACAACCACTGCACCTGACCACAACAGGTGTTTGTGGTTTAATGTCTAGACTAATAGGAACCTGGATCCCGCCAGTGTGGACAACAGACCACCAGGCAGTGTACCATTTTTTTTTATTTGATTATATAATCTTTCTCTAGACAGGGTAGCCCTAAAAATACTAAAGCACTGATGTCATACCTAAAAAAAAAAAAAAAAAAAAAAAATGTTTTGTAGAAAACATTTTAAGGTCCAATATAAACCATAAATCCAACTTAATACTGCAATTATATTATCTTAATTAGGCTACAAAGTTATAAGTCTGTATGTGAAATCACAAATAATGTATATTGCAAAATACGACGCATATTACACCGTGGTTTTTCAATGTACGTAAAATAGATCACTATGTGAAAAGCTTGTTTACGAAATAACGATGGAAATACGTCAAAATAGGTCTGTATGTGAAATCTTTTATTTCGGGATCGGCAAAATACGACGCTATGTCAAACACGTGTAAATGAATGGAGATTTTAAAATACGACAGTATGTGAAATTCGAATATGATGATTTTGAGGAAAATGACAAAAACCTGTAATTATAAACTAATTAATTAGGCATCCTCATATTTTGAAACTTTGTGGATGGCAAGAACTCGATGAATTAAGTAAGTTGGCGGAATTTCGCAAAAACCTCAAAAATGTGAAATACGACAGTATGTGATGCGGGCGACGACCTAATTGAGGTCTCCAATTCACCTGGCCTATGTTTTATGCTTCCACTAGCGAGTTCAATAAGTTCAACTCAGGCAGAGTGCCTTGTACAGTCTGTCAGACTTTTTCTGCATTTGCAAAAATTTTATAGTTGTTTTGTACAGGGAAGATTAAAACCACAAAGCAAATGGATCAAGGCTGTCGCTCTGACTAGCACAACCACTGCACCTGACCACAACAGGTGTTTGTGGTTTAATGTCTAGACTAATAGGAACCTGGATCCCGCCAGTGTGGACAACAGACCACCAGGCAGTGTACCATTTTTTTTTATTTGATTATATAATCTTTCTCTAGACAGGGTAGCCCTAAAAATACTAAAGCACTGATGTCATACCTAAAAACACAATGTTCAAAATAATTGAGGATAAATGTTAATTATGCAGTATAGTGTGAAAAAATAACATGTTTGTCGGTTGTTAGCAGACAGCCTTGATCAAGGCTAAATAAATCCTTGCTCTGGAGGGATGAAAATTAGGGGTTCATTCATAGTATTTTGGGTATGAACGCTTATTTATGCCGGTTCATGTATACCGTACTTTTTACTATTACTTACAAAATTAAATCATTAAATATCAAATTTAGTCTGAAATTGCATGATTTTTGGCCACGTTCGGCGTTCGTCACGGCAGCCATGCATAAACGGTAGTTTACACATGGTCACGTGATGCGTATTGACCAATCGCGTACGGTGATACATACGGGGCATACATGAACTGCTAATGATTGCTTTGCCAACTTTGATTTTATTCGTCAAAGTTCTCTATGTGATTAGGGTACTATCTGCAAGCGCAATACGTATATAGCGTACTAGATGCTTTAGTAGTCAGAGTACAGAAAAACTTCTGATTAGGGTTATTACTGGGTTTGTGTAAAGTACTTTAATTCGCCCCTAACCTTGGGAATGACCATAACAGAGAGAGGGGTCTCTTCATTCGGAAGATCTTTTTAAAAAAATCAGTGTTTAGTATGGTTGGATTTTACCGATTATGTTGAAAAAACCGTACCCTTAATGCTACGCAAAAGAAACACACTTTAAGGCAATACTCATATCAAACTATATTACAGTAAACCAAGAAAGAGGTCATCGTCCATCGTCATTATGTGCACTTACTAAGGCATCTGTGAGGTTCTCGTGATCGTAGTTTATATTTGGTGCAATCCTTGTTTTCAACTACCCAAAATTCCTCCTGTTAATCAGTAAAATTAAATGAACAAAAACGCCAGTTGTTAATGTAAAAGGGATACATCTCATGGCCTGTATATTTACACTTCCCATGATGGGGGACTCCTTCGGTTGCGTTCTGGCAACGAGATGATGTGTGTTCTCAACCTTATTCATATTACCATTCGGTTTTTGCACAAAAAAATCCCTAATAGTTGGACAAAATCATGTCTCATGGATTTCATTATTTTTTTGGAAATGGAGATTATATTATTGAAGAAATTTTACTTGAAGAGAGAGAGAGAGAGAGAGATGGGCGCTGGACTGTCGATTGACGAAGATTTTATTACATAATGGGTTTTGCGGCGTTCACGTTCTGATCTAGTATTTCGCGATGCCGTTAGGTGAGTTTGGGGTTCGCATAAATCCTATACACGAAATACTAAGGGTTACATGGCATTTATAATTGTCCAGACGACATCTCGTGGCCTAGACATTCACACTTCCCATAGGAGACTCCTCAATAGCGTTCTAGCAACAAGATGAGGCGTGTTCTCAGCCTTATTCATACAATTTGTTAAGTTTTTCCCATTAAGGTTTTTCCTCAAAAATTCTCTAATAGTTGGACATTTTTTTGGAAATGGAGACTATATTGTTGAAGAAACTTTTACTTGAAGAGAGGGGTGCTGGACTAAGTCTGAGACAGAAATTATTGCACTACTTGTAAAAAGCTACACACCTAGCAATTTACGCTATTCACTTTACACTATTTGATTCAAGCTTGACGCTTTTTAAAATGCATTAACGACACAACGTATCGGCACTAATAGACTATGGGCGTAGACCAAACAACCACCAACTATAAACAAATTTTGTTGTCCCCATTGAGGGGCTAGGGGAAAACCAAGAAATTTCAAATAAATTATTCATATCATATAACGTTCTGGTCCCGCGATAACACTGTCACCTTTCTTCTTCAAACTGAATAAAATGTCACCTCAATTTCTCTTTCCCAATATCATTGACCAATGGATATACAAAGACTTCAGCAAACCATTAACTCAAGATATTACAATGGGTCCGGTAATCGCGAGCCATGTTAGGCCAATGTGTTTATCCCACCCTCCACGATTCGGGTTGATAACAAAATACCCGTCCTCTTTCATAATAACTAACCAGTTCATGATAGTATCAGGTCGTTGACCCAAGTTTTCTTCTAAAAACGCGTCCAGAATTGAATAGAAATGAAGTTAAGCAATCAGTTATTATTGTTAATTCTGCACACAGTTGTTAGGTCAAGCTTGCCCAGCACATTCTTCATGAGTTTTTGTTTGTCTTTCTTCCTTTTGAATAATGATGAAAAATATGGTCCAAGTTAATTGAACACTCACAGTCAGTCCCTAGCTATGCATAAATCGGTTCTCTGTTTTTTGCACTTAATGCATAACTGGTCACTGGCGCTTCCAAGCATATCATATTTGAATATTCATACCTTTTGAACAACATTTTAAAAACAAAATTTCCAAATATTTCATTCATTAAACCCCGGTAATAAAATAGCACTCCTTCAAATCTTCAAAACAATTCATAATTTTGCTGATATGTTTATTAAAACAAGGAGGGTAGCCACTAGTCTCGTTAAAATTAAATCACATGTAAATTAACTAGGCTGTTCTTTGTTGTTACTGTTTGTATTGACTAACACCAAGCAAGCCAGGTGAACCACGTCTAATCAAAAGCATGTCAAGGCTTCACCCGGGGGGAGAGAGGTGTTTCGAACGCGCGCATGTGTGCACTACCGCAGGCGATCATATTTGAACACTGTGCAAAAGTATATGAAGAGACGTAGTGTACCGAAATTTTCGAATGTTTTATAGAGTTTGGTTGAACAATTTTGGATGTGAATGAATGTATTTTACCGCTAATGAAGGTAGCGCCAACATAAAGCTTGCAGTTTGATGTCACATACAAGTTACAAAATAAAATCACATGCTACTAAACAACATGGATGTAGATGAAAGGGGGGGCATTTTCTGAATCTGACTTCCTTTAAAATGGTACATTTTAAAGTGTTCATTTTTGGTTCAAGATAAAATCGGATGTCATTTTGCTTTTTTTTGGTTGGAAAATACGTGAGTGTATTATCAAATCAAAATCAAATAATATTCAACCAATTATAATAATTTATTATATTACTCTCAATTACCATGTTTGAGTCTCTATCGTAAAGTTGTTCGGTCATTTAACAGATTGGACTAAACTCTCGCACGGCCGGGATCATGAAACACCATCGGGCGAAGACTTCATTAATCGGCTACCTCACGACTGACTGCGCACTATAGAAGCTCAAGATTTATTTACTTGTGAATGAGGGTAAGCAGGGTAAGTAGCTTGTGCTTATACGTCATTAAAGCGACTTCGTCTTGATCGGAAAGCTGGTAACACCTGAGTGTAACAATGGTCCTGCACTCCCAGATGAAAAGGAATCTGAAGTGTTTTTCTACACCGCATAGCGGGCCGGTAATTGAATATCTTTAGCTCCATTGTTTGGTGTATTCTAGTGTATCTGTTGGTCACTGATATTGGGGAAAATAAATTGAAGTGACATTTTATTCATTTTCAAGAAAATGTGCCAGTTTTATATGCGGGAACAGACGGTTATATGATTTTAACAATTTATTATGAATTACACTTGGTTTCCCCCTAGCCCCTCGATGGGGACAACAAAACAACAGCAGAGAAGGACATGCCCCATAGTCTATAATATTTTATGCTCTAGCAATTTACATTGTATATTTTATAAAGCTCCTAATCATCCATGATAATCAATTACTGCATCCCCAAGCATACTAAGACCTCGACTTTACATCACCATTTACAAAACATTAGATGGCCGTGTAAGACGCTATCAGTAATATAATAATTTAGCACCCAGCCCTTGAATGTATTGAAGGGCTGAGACGGCCGTTTGAAGTGATTTTTTTTAAAATATTGCATATGAAAACGTTTTACCCTGTTTAAGACTTCAACAGTGCATGTAAGCAATTATCTGAATACTTAAAGATACTTTGTTGTTATTTCCACCCTTAATATCCGTTTATCCTTCCGTTAGTTCTCTTTTACAGCTATTCTCAGCATTTTAAAGGTGCATTTCGTGCACATTCGGTTTTATTTCTGGTTCGTTAGATATCGTCGAGAAAAGCTTATTCACTTGAGAAAAGCCTATTCACTTGATACCAATCTTGCGGTTTGATGTTATGGGCAAATGTCCGTTTACGGACAGAAAATACAAATTTGCGAATTTCTTATACAGATACGACCGAATTTGCAAGTAAAATTGGGCACACGTCCATTACTAGGGCTAACAGTTCAGATGATATAAAAATCTCAACTTTTTGTGGGTAAGTCGGGGGGACGAGGCTGTGGATCACGAAATTCCCCTTTAAAAGATCAAAGTGGCCCTTGGGCCAAAATTGCGGGCACTATTTATTATTTCTTAATTATCAGTAATAATGCTTTTAATAATTTCGTTTTTTTCTTTTCAAATATTGGTGAGCATTCGGATAATATTTCCTTGTCGTCTCTTACGTCATTTTCGTCTGTTTTAATGGCAATACATAATTACCAAACCCTTAGAAATAAGGGAATAATGTTGGCGGTGGCGGCCCAGAAATCCCAATTTTCTACGTCGTCATTGGTTTAACACGTAAAAGCAAAACTTGACGAAAAATGCTGATTGTTTGATATGTTATAATCCGTTAGAGCTGAAGAATCAACTCCACTTTAAGGGTTAATTCTGGTTTTTGATGTACGAAAAATGGGCGAGAACGATGGGTCATGGATTCGTTTTGGTGATTTGCTATATTGAAAGAAGCTTGGCCGCCATCGTCCTGGAATATGATTCAACATATCGCCATCTACAGTTCACTGTGATATGACAAAATGAAGCAATTTCTGCATGCTTCAAACAAGCTTGCTGAATACCACATTTCCTGAACCGGTTTTATCTGATTTTTTTATTTATTTTGCTAAAGAACTAAAACTTGGAAATTAAAAAAATTAAAATACGAAAGTCTGTACAGTGTGAGTCAAAATGATTGTTCCCCAAATATCTGATTTTTTTTCTTGTCAAACTGTGCAAGGTAGCTTTTAAAATTGTAAATACTGCAAAAGGACATTTAAATAGCTTTCACAGGAATTTTGAATTTTTCATTTTGGTTCAGGCAATCAATATCTGCACTCATTTAAATAAAGGCCCTCAGATTTGCCTTTGTACAAGATTCTATTGATTTGGTTATTGAAGCACAAATTTCAAGTGGGATACCTAATTTGTGCTTTACACAATGGTGGATAAATGGTAACAAATGCCCCAATGAGTATAACACAGGTCAGTTATTAAGTTATGATTAATGCAACAACAAGTTCAATTCTATGTTGACTTTTTAGAATTCTTCAAGGTTTGGAATGAACTCGGTTTTAACAATAACTAAGGCAAAACAAAAAGATATTGAAAAATACACACCAAAACCAGGTTTCAATTTAAATGATACACCTTAGTTGGCCAAAGGTCTAAGGTCAGACTATTTTTGAACAATTTTCTTTCATGATAAATATTATAATTTTGTGCTTCAATATCTCTATCGTGAATGAATGCAACAAACAAGAAAGTTCTTTGCCTTTCTCGTTTTTCTGTATCCTGGTTTGTGAATTACACTGTTAACATGTTTACTGTACTAAATTGGTACAAGTGGCATTTTGGGAGCCCTCTAAAAATGAGGCCATAACTTGAAAAAGAAATGCATGAAACTCGGGATTTTTGACATGGTGATTGAGAAGTAAATATTTGTTAATATGTTATAAGCAGTTTGAGCTGATGATCAACTCCAATTTAAGGGTTAATTCTGATTTTGATGTACGAAAAATGGACGAGGACGATGGGTCATGGATTCGTATTGGTGATTTGCTATATTGAAAGAAGCTTGGACGCCATCGTCCTGGAATATGATTCAACATATCTCCATCTACAGTTCACTGTGATATGACAAAATGAAGCAATTTCTGCATGCTTCAAACAAGCTTGCTGAATACCACATTTCCAGAACCGGTTTTATCTGATTTTTTTATTTTGCTAAAGAACTAAAACTTGGAACTGAATTGGATTTATCTGAAAATTAAAAAGTAAATACAAAAAATACGAAAGTCTGTATATTGTTTTCCATTGAGGTATTCAATTTGATACTTTTTGCTCTATCTTTTATGATCAGTATCGATATTGCTGTCCCCCAAATAGAATAAAGAATACAAGACGTCTTTCTATGTAAAAAAAGAGTGGTCATTACAAGCGATTAACGCCTTGGTATTGCGCTTTGTCAAACCCACCTTCTCATAATTTTCTACAATCCTGAAGAAGAGGCGGGTTCCATTCAAGTAGTCAACTTCAGCATCAAAGGCAGAGCGTCTGTTTGGGAAATCATAAGCCCGTTTACGACGTTCGATGTATGACTCATACTTGCCGCCGCGATCGTTGCTGCCCACGATCCCTGAATGAAACAGTAAAATATAAAGAACGTGAAGACCTGAGCGCGAAAAGTGATTAACTTCATTTACTTTTTCGTGTATTAATTAAAATAGTCAACTAAAACTAAAGATAGTCACCTAAAATGCTCAATTCCAAAGTTTCAGATGAATCGGAATTTTCGTTTTGATGCAGTAAACATTTAGGTGTAGCATAACAGTGCTATAGGATAATGTGTATCACAAAAATTCTGAATCCGGAATTTTATAACAAAGTTGTGATTTTCTATTATGAAGGAATTCGATTTGACCTTAGCTATTTCACACAGTGATTATTGTAAAAACAAGCACTGTGTACATGCAAAAACACGATTTGCACCGTGTAAAAATGGCAATTTTGTCAACAAGCAAACTAAACACGACTCAAGGATGAAACTTCTCAGGTATACATGTATATGGATATTGCAAATAGAATTTAAATGACTTCAAGTGACTCCCACTTATCTTAAGTAGCTTCTATGCAAAACTCTAGTTCAATTAAACATTAAATAATTAAGAAATAAAGGACAGTCTTCTATTATTGTATGAACATTGATTCTTTTCCTAGGAACGTTTGTTTATTTTAGTTTTGGCAATATGTCTGTTTGTTGAAAGTTCTTTGGGGTTTTGATATGTTACTATTTTTATTAATAATGGAACTTTGTTACACAGGAAATGATCGAATTGCACCTTTTGATCATCTCTTCAATGTGTATATGTACGTTATATTTTTTTGTTTTTGTTACTGTTGGATGTCACTGAAAAGTTCATTTATTATTATTATTTTTCGTTTTGTTGTTTTGTGTTTTTGTTTTTTGCTGGTGCGTATATGGAAATAAAATTAATATGTGACATTCTCCCACGAAACACGGACAAAGTCGGGAAAAATAATTTTTCTGATTTGAACTTGTTAAAAATGCTGAAATTACAAGCTTAAAAATAATGTTCCACTTGTCAACATTGCTCAACATTGTTTCCCTTGAAAAATCAATATTTCCATCAAAAATTCTGTTTTCTATTGATTTGTGCATTATTGGGCTGTAACTTCATAAATGCTCTGGCGACT
The DNA here is from genome assembly GCA_023653785.1 of Ophioderma brevispina. Lineage (NCBI taxonomy): Eukaryota > Metazoa > Echinodermata > Ophiuroidea > Amphilepidida > Ophiodermatidae > Ophioderma > Ophioderma brevispina. The sequence continues at coordinate 21,784 of JAMKCH010006107.1, forward strand.
TTGATATGAAACGATATGTTATGATATAATCATAACATATCGTTTCATCTGACTGGCATCAGGAAGTGTATCCGGTCAATAATATTATTTGCTCCAATAAATCCTCATGGCAGAAATCAATAAAAGGCATCAACCATCCTGAAGGTTGGGGAGGGCGGCTCCTGCCTACCTCAAAAACCCGATGAGCGGCTCGGGGAGAGGGTTGGCAGCTGGAATGTGGGGAGTCTGAAGGGGAAAGGTGTGGAGATCGATCTGCAAAGAAATGAGGAAGAGGAGAGTGGACGTATGTTGTGTGCAGAATTGGTGAGGTGGAGAGGGGAGGGGCTAGGATGATGGGGTTAGAGGGCGAGGTTTACAAATTGTTTGCTGCGGTGCGGGTAATAGTGAGGTGATGGGGTGTGGGGGTTATGGTGAAAGAGGACTTGTGTGAAAGGTGTGGAGTGAGAAGGAAGAGTGATACGGGTGAGGTCAATCGTAATATGGTTGTGAGGAGGAGGTGGTTGAGGTTGTGATATGCGCTATGTCCTCGCAGTGTGGAAGGAGGTGTGAAGAACATTCTTAAGTATGAGCTGGCAGAGGAAGTGGGGGGGGAATGGTCCTGTGTGCTGGAGATTTCATGGGCATGTGGGGAAAAGGATCGAAGGTTTCAAAGGTGTTCGCAGAGGAAATGGCGTTGGGTAGAGGAGAGGAATCTGGAAGGAAGATGTTGTTGGAGTTTTATGATTGACAGAGTGATGTGTAGCTAATACGTGGTCAGGAGGAGAGAGGACAAAGAGAAAACTCACGTTTATCTCAAGGGAAGAAAATGAGACAGATTGATTTTGGGTTAGTGGGCACGGGAAGAGAAAATTTCTGAGAATGTTAAAGTTATCCAGGAGAATTGAAGCACAGGTTGGCGGTTGCAGATATGGATAAGAGGCAGGGAACCAATGGTGAACAAGTGCTTGAATGCAGGAGAGGCGAGGAGGAAAGATGGAAGCTGAAGAAAAGAAAGGAAAATATGACAAGAAAGCATTTTGAGGCGAGAGTTGGGGAGCTCGTGGGGACTGGTGTCGGATTTGTGGGGTTGCTTTAAAGAAGGGGGTGTTACAAGCATGTGATGACTGATGGGATGGTTTACGTGTGTGGGAAAAAAGGAAGATGGGAGAGGTGGAGAGATAGCGGGGTGGTGGAAGGCAGAGTGAAGATGCGATGTGAGAAAAAAATGATCAGTAAGGTTAGGAACAAAACCGGTGCGGAGAGATAAGCTAAGTATAAAACAAGCTCAGAAGCGAGCATAGAAAGTGTGGCGAAGGCTATGAAGAGGAGGCTGGGAAGGGGACTCTGAATGAGTTGGAGGAGAGAATCCAAACCCGGTGTTAGGATTGGGAAGCTGAATGAAAAAAGGTCGGAAGAGATGTCGAAGGGGAAGGTGTATTAGGGGAAGTGATGGAATTTGAATTTCAGTGAGAGACATAGCGGTAGAGTAGGGTATGGAAAGTGACTTCATAATGAGCCCGGGGGGGGGGGCACTCATGTGTAAATGTTTTAAGCACCGCGCGTGAATCGGACTTTCAAAAAGGACCCTAAGCTAGGATGCCAAAACTTCTTCAAACCGACAAGCAAAGATACCCTAACCGAGGACTCGGATGAAATATACCCAAAACAAGGATTGATTATGCTCAAACCCCTAAGTGAGGACTTGATATGAAATATATCCCCTAAACAAGGCTTGACATGCAAATGACCAGGGGGAGCGCTAGGTTTAAAAACAAGAGGTCCAGTTGACCCCTAGCTTAGCAATATGAATTCTCACCATTGGGGGGTCGGTTCAAAGGTTTGATGTCTATCCCAAATGTTTGTAGTCCACAGTAGCGTGGTCCACTGCTGCATACATATCAACATCACTTTGCTTTGAAGCCAACCACACTCGTACTTAAAAGTGGGTGACCCAATGACAACATCGCCACTTTACCCATCAAAATTGAGATTTCAGTATCAGAAGAAAAGTTCCTATTTTACTTAATACCCAGTGGGACTTAAAGCCCATAAAGTTTCATTTTTTGTATGAGAAAAAATCTCCAATTTGGTCGACCACATGGAATGAGCATACAATGTGCTATGGGCCAATGAGCTTGCCCACTGAATGATTTCCTTGTGAAGGATATGTTACTTTTATGGCACTCATTCATAAATGTTGCTTTCATACTCCTTTCATGTTGAAAGGAAATTTGATATCATTCAAAAGTGCACATTTGGTTAAAATCATTATTTCACCATTTTGAACCAAAATAGCGAATTAGAGTCCAGGTAATGTACTCATCAACCCACTGACACACAAAATAGATTGAAAACACCCGAAACCACCCAGAAAACCTCTGGAAACCATCAAAAGTGTCCACTTTTGTTTAAAAATTCTTATATGACAATTTAAACCAAAGTAGCTGAATCGGGGTCCAGGCAATGCTCATCAAACCATTGAAGCACATTGGAGCCTGAAAAAAAACTGGGAATCATCCAGAATCCATCAAGAATCATCAAAAGGGTCAGTTTGTTTAAAAATCTTTACTAGATCATTTTGGACCGAAAATAGTGATTTGGGTTCCAGGTAATGCTCACAAACCATTGATACACAGAGGAGCCCAAAAACACCGGAGAAACCATCCTAGAATGAAAAGTGTTCAACCATCCAGTGTTCACTTTTCTTTAAAAATTATAATTTTGACCCATTTTAAACCAAAAACTAAATTGAGTCCAGGCAATGCTCATTCAATCATAGTGCATACACAAAAGAGCCCAAAACACCGGGCACATCCAGAAATGCATGGGAAACCATTCCAAGGTTACACTTGTTTTAAAAATTATTATTGACCATTGGCCAAAAATAGCCAAATCGGGTTCAGGCAATGTGGAATAAGCCCACTTTAATAGAAAGGAACCGAAAACACCGGAAACCACTCAAAAACCAATTTAGAATCATCCAAAGTGTACTTTGTTAAAATCGTTATTTTGAAATTTTGAACCAAAATAGCTAGGATTTTTGGTCCAGGTCCAATGCTCGATCATGCATAACTATGAAGCCCAAAGAAGCCCAAAACATCAGTACACCGCCAGAAGAAGAAACCATCCAAAGTATATATCAACTTTAGTAGGGCTGGATTTTGTTTTACAATCATTGATTTTGACCATTTATATTTTGAACAAAAGCCGATTTACAACAATCATTGCTTTAATTGCAGTAGGATATTTTTTAAATGTGGATTTTAATTTATAATTGAGCATCATTTTTCTACTGATTATCATAGTTTTATTCGTTTATGTTTTATCAGTATTTTCTACTATTTATATGACCCCGCTGAATAATTAGTAAAGCAATAGCCAATACAAAAATCCGAAATCGGGGAGAGTAACCAATATTAAGAAAGGACTCACTAAAACCCCCGGCCCAAGTTAGGACACGCATTTCTTCGGCCGGGGGCCGGGTTACGCAAATGGAAAAGTTACGATGGCCTGGGTATATCCAGGCATGGAGGTAGGAGGAGAGGAGAAAGCGTATTCCTAATTGCATTACGCAAACGCCGATTATCCCAATTATCTCACTTGGCAACTCTCATTGTAAAAGCATAGACCAAAAAGGCCGATCTCAGCAGGGAGCTCTTTCATGTTCCATGATAATCGCCCGGACAGGAAGTTGGGCTAACGCTCAGTGAACAAGAATGACCTGTTTGCGCAGAAAGGTATATCCCCGATGCGCAGTGGTTTGGTTACATTGGGAGCGAAAACAAAGAAGTTTGAGTCGATTACAGCCGAAATTCTGAGTGATTTCAGTCCAAAAAAATCGGAGAGGATAAGCATGTTTCTAAGATGAGTTACATTTGATTTTAGTTTTTGAAAACTTGGATGTTTGAAACGGCAGTTATTGCTTAACGTGTGATATTTGGGAGACGAAATCTAACTTGAATTGGGAAGCAAAAAGCCGTATCTAAACAATGACACCAACCTTGACGTGCCCGGGTTGCAGTTTTCTCAATTGGGCGAAGTTTGTCATATTTACCACAGATTTGTAATGTTAGTGGATATGGAACCACATGAACAGGTCAAGTTCAAGGTACCTAGAGGCTCACAAAGTCAATTGAGTCAAAACTTGAAACATGCAGGAATAAGGTTTGATAACTCTAACACATCATAAAACATTCTCATGGATGGAGTTATGTTGGACATAATTTCGACTTAATCAAAGACGGTCTTCTTCATTTTTAAAGGGGACACGAGATTTATGAGGATACAAATTTTATAAATTTGCGCTTTGTTGTAGAATATTCAAACGAGGCACATTTCGTTAGGTTTATTGACAAAGAAAAGAAAACCAAAACACTAAGTTTTGAACTCACCTTGATGTCCTGATCGGCACCAAACCCATAAACAAAACATACTCGGATATTGTCATGCACAAGAGAAAATACAAAAAAAGCATATTATACATGAAGATGGCTTTTACGGCTTATTGTCCTCCAGGATTGATTTAATATAGTGGTAAAAATTGTTTTAAAAAAGGGGAGGGGGCATATTTGCTGGAAATGTTCTATCTCTTTCAAGCTTAATACATTAACATAACCATGAACAATTTCATTGAAGAGATACAGGGAATAGCTCACTGGGGATACAATTCGGTGAAATGGTGTTGGACAAGCTTACAAGTCATATCACATTTTAATCATCCAAAAGCCACAAAATGAACCAATCGGATTTTATGGATTTATAATGCGTCATGATAACTGAATTTATTATCTGTATATTTCCTAAAAACATAATACTGTGAAATAGATTTTGATTAGGCCTAAATTGCAAATAACAACGTATACGAGCTCAATTGTTAAGCTGAATGCTATGTGCATCAACATTACAATCGATGTACATACAAGGTGTGGTTACTAGGCGACTGATCGCCATTTTTTTTAACAATACTTTGTACCAGATCATGTGGCTTAAAACATGTATTTCTCTGAAGTGAAAATAGGATATCGACAAGGGTCTCATTTATTTCACTAAAAATGTGGCCAACTTCGGGCCAAAATTGAAAAACGGGCAACTTCGGACACTGTGAAATTTGGTGACATTGTTTAGAACTGGCTTTTCTTACCCAATTCAACTTAGATTTTGTCTCCAAATATACTTAAGAAGAAATTTCGCGCTTTTAACAAAACATTCAACTTTTTAAAAGCCGAAAAGTACGAGGTAAAAACTAGAATCAATGCAATCATCTTAGGAACATGCTATTCCGCTTTTAATAAATGACCACAAATGATTCGAAATGATCTTGTTTTACCGTGAAGCTGATTGGACGGTGACCGTGGTGGTTCCATGCTAAAAATACACAATATTTAATTGTAAAATTTATGCCAAGTTTCATGCGTTTATAAAGAAATGCCACAATTCTTACAATATATGTCGCTATATGCTTAACTATGTACATCGATTGCAATGTTGATGAACATTGCTATCAATATCGGTCTCGTGTTGTATTGTTCAAATACAAAGAGTTTTACGACAGGTTTAAGAGGGGCGGCGAAGCGAAGACCACTCATCGGTCAAAGGGATTGTTGGGGAAGAGCTTCTCCTTCTCTCCTACCCCATGATCGGGATATGTCGGCGCTTTAAAGATGGCTTTATTATGATGAATTCTTTGATATCAAATCGAGCTTTCAATTACGACAATTATTCCGGAGTTAGTTCAAGTGAAAAACGAACGTTAATGTTTTAAAATTACGAGCATATCTTGCGACAATTTTAATGCTCGATGAGTTATCGGACGGACGCCCACGTTACTCTGGGGTAATAAAATAGATCCGCTAGGACGCGGCGCGGTGCAGATCTCGGTTCCGAAAACCGTAAAGGATGGCACAAAATACGGCCGACAAAAAATGGGTTTGTAAAATCGTGTATTATGTCAAAAGTTAAAATGAATAGATCACCGCTAGTTGGCATTTCAATTTTTTAACAAGGACCTAAGCGAGGATAGTCCTTCTGCTAAATCAGCTATTTCGAGACCCTAAACGAGGATCCGCGCGGATCCGCGTTTTGCCTTTCAAAAGCACCCTAAATCCGCGTCCCCCCCCCCCCCCCCCCCCCCTTTTTTTTTTTTTTTTTTTTGAATGAGGAGAATGAGCGGGATCAAAAGGTGGAAGTTGGTGTGGTGGAAGGGCCAGTTGAGAGAGAAGAAGTGGTGAAGGCATTCATACAAATGAAAAGAGGAAATGGCGAAGTCACTGAAGCCAACGTTCTGTAACTCAGTACCTTTACGGTACTGGGTTACATGTTACTGTAACTTGCAATTGCTACGAATACTCTTTATATGGTGATGGGCACAGAATGTGTTAAGTTTTGCTAAAACCTGAGACGAATATACCTAACAGAGATCGGAAGCAAAGCGGTAGTCCATTGTTAACAGCTCGAGCGTATCGAACCAAGTCTGTTTCGGCTTGCAATGACTTGGCCGCACGATGGCGAGCGCCTTAACTTTTCTATAAGCGAGGTATCCTGCGAATCAGGCAATGGGAATTTTACCCAATTCTGTGCTTCAATTCATGACCTAACGTGAATATAATTGTTCTTAGGACCGGCTCATATTAACACTTTATGGGTTTGGCCAGATCATCAATAACTTCATTTTCATAAGACTTAAGTCAAAATTAAAATAAAATGTCCAATTAGATCCAATTAGAACCTTTAACATCCATTAAGGTTTCCAATTTATAAACTAACCAAAATCACTCCAAAATGGTCCGAAATACCCGATCTTTGGCTCACTTTAATCTTGACATACTCTACAATACTGTTGGACCTGTATTTTTCGCTGACTCCCATAACATGAATCCAAACTGGTCAGCAGGAGCAATGATCTTACTACGTTTTAGTCTAATCCCATTGATATACTACAATTCGCAGGATCGGAGCGATTTTTTTATGAAAGTACTTCCCGTCGCTTATGTAAAGCGACTGCCGATACTAAGGATAGGTCGCTAGCTACCCAAGCGACTTTACGCAAGCCAGTTGACTTGAATTCAACCAACGCTCAGACGCTACCAGCGATCTTGACGCTGGAAGCGATTGAAAAAACGTTACGAGCTGTTTTTCAACTACGATTTTGCCAGGTCGCACGCTGCGACTGGCAATTCATATCCATGGGCATTAGTCCGCAATCTGGTATCGCATAGTGTTCAAGGTTCAAGATATAGATCAATGGTAAAACCTGTCTTTTTCCTGAAACAAATATGTGAATAAGTAATTTACCAGAACCAGCGTAGATGCCGCAGTTGTGAGAACCACCTTTTCACACCAAACTGTTTTAAGGTAATCAAAACTATGATGTCTTGTTTAACCTCAGGTCCCGGGGGGCACTTTGTATTCCAAGGTGGAATATGATGCGGGAACAATAAAACGCGTAAAAAACGGGGGGGTACTTTTTCCAACAGGCGATTCACGCGCGTACAATTGATTAGGGTGTCAAAAACAGCAAATGTTGAAAAAAGCGTAGAGTTTTTTTTCTAATCCCTTAAATTGTTGCGTACGTATGTAATAACTCAAATTAAGAAGAGATCAAATTATTCTAAAGCAAAGCAAGATAATAATCTTACGACACAATGCAATTGCTTACGGTGTTTTCGGTACTAAACTTACAAAAATAACTTCATGAGTTAGCAAAATCAAGAAAATACTTTTTAGGGTAATTTTTAATCGGTGGTAACTATAACTTGTTTGGGTCATTTTGGAATCCCATGTTCAGCGCATCATAATCCACCTTTTAATACAATGCCCACCCCCCCCCACCCGGGCCTCAGTCAGAGCTAGGAAATGGCCAGGTGGATACAAATACTTCAGACCTGGGGTTATAATCATTGAACTAACCCTGGCACCTGGTTCAAACCTGAACTCCACACCCAGTAATGTTTAATCAAAATGCTATTTTTCCCACTTTATGTGAACAAATGTTCCAATTCATATTCCCCCCCGAGTCTCACCTTCTTTATTTTCGAATTCCTCTGGCAAACAGCACAGCTCTTGCGCCAGAGCAGGTGACTGCAAGCCACAGAACACACACCTTCATCTTAAAGTAGTAGTTATTAGTACACTAGCGTGGGATATTGAAGTTGAGCTGTACATAACTTGTATAACAAAGTCGCCACTGGTAGGAAGTTTGTGTTCCCCACTGTAATTCCCAAAGGGTCGAAAGTTTCCTTTGACAATTTCAAGGCTCAGCTCAGTATAATCTTGAAGGTCAATATCATTGGCTTAATTTTTGCTTAGCTTATACGTTGATCCTGGGTTTCCTACCGTCATCAGTTTTTTACCGAAATTTCCTATCCCACAATGCACCTATATGCATCACTCCATGCACGCACACGGTTTAGTTCGCCTCCTTTAAACTACGCTCACATTTTGTGTCGCAAAAATTACAATGCAATCAAAGAGTACTCGTTACTGGTAAAATTTATGTACAGCAAACGGTTTTCGCACAGTTATGACAGAAAAATGACCGTATAATATGACCCAAAACACCATAGAATATATATGCGCTATTTATTTTATCTACTCGTACATCGTTGGTGCATTGTGGGATAGGAATTTCGGTAACAAATGATTACCGGTAGGAAACCCAGGATCCATGTACAGGCAGACTACTTACATGGATCAGACAACAGGTACTAGCTGCTTAAAGCGGCACTGGTACATTTTTACAAAATATGAAATTTCTTCAATTTGATCGCAATCGATAGTCTAGGCCATTGGAAGAGTAGAGATTTTACACATAAAAATAACATACCCAAAAACAGATAGGGACATTAATAACAGACTAAATATATCCAGATAATTTGTAGGCTAACTTTAAGTTTGCAGTACCTTTAATCAACAAATTTGTCTATTTACATGAATATCATAGACTTTTCCTCTTTGATATTAAAAGGTCACAGAACGGTCAAACAGGGTGCATGACGTGGGAATCAACTCTGGTGTTTGTTTTCTTGTGTTAAACGCCATTTACGTCGTCTGCTGAATAAATGTCGCCGGAGTTATTTTATTATCTATCTATCTAACGGCCGCAGCCGAGATGCTGTTCACCACGTAGCGCCAAATGTCCCTGTCCGTCATTAGGTCGGGGATGCCATATGGATCCCGCTGGACGTCTCGAGCAACCACACCAATGTAGCCAAAGGGGCGACGACCCCCGCCCCGGCAAGGCAACCTCCAACATGCGACGTCCGAGACCACTTGGTCAATCGCACGACGACAGCGACCGGCAAACCGCGCACGGCGCTGGGCAACAGAAGACGAAACCGGAGGGACATCTCCATACATCTGTGCCCTGGTCTTGTGGATATGTTTTGTACTCGCATAAGAAGCTTGGTGTAGGTGCCATCCAGTCTATCCTGTAGCTCTTTCTTCATGGTCCAGGTCTCTGATCCATATAACAGGATACTCTCTACACAGGCTCTAAAGATTTTCAGCTTGGTTGAATTGGAGACACCAGACCGCCACAAGTGGTGTAGTCCACTGCAGGCACTCCAAGCCCGTCCCCCGCGCGACAGGAAGTCCCTCTCGCCGTCGGCAACACAGGACCCCAGACACCTGAAGCCCCCGACCTCCCCGAGCCGGCCACCATCTGCCGTGCAGATAGGTTGACGACCATCTTCCTCATTATAAATCGTTCTGTTTAACCATAAGCTCGCTGATTTGGTCTTAATCATTTCAGGTGAGGGCTAATGCATATAAAGGCTTTACAACATGCCAAATATCAATTTTGAAAAATCTTGAGGGCACACTATTTTTCAAATGTGCCAGTGTCTCTTTAAGGGATGGGGTGAGGGTATGTAATTTTCATAAGCCATAGTGTATTGTTTCACGTAATTCCGATATTTTCCAAACCCAATGGAATATTCAGATAGAACAAACACATTATTCAAGCTTACAGTTTTGCAGAAAAAACCGGTTGTTTACTTTTAAACATTGCAATTAGTCTAGTGGGTAGAAGGGGTGTTCGTGCACCCCCTGAAATAAACTTCTAATCAATCTCACTATATCAGAAAAATACGTAGAAAACGACTAGCTATGTTTAAAAAATCAAAAAGTGTCCCACGTATCATTTTTATGCAAATTTATGCAAATTAGTATCGCCATTACAGAAAAATACAATTTTCGATATATCTGAGCCAATACTGTTGATAAATGAACAAATGAGGTAACTGGACCTATGTTTCGAGGGTCAAAGATCAAGATGGAACCATTTTGAAAATTACCAGATGTCCCCATAACAACGTAATATGCAAATTAGGGTCGCCATTAGCTAAAAATACAATTTTCGATATATCTCAACCAATACTGTTGATAAATGAACAAATAAGGTGACTGGACCTATGTTTTGAGGGTCAAAGATCAAGATGGAACCATTAGCCAAATATTTGGGCATATCGTGGCCAATATTGCACATACCTGCCCACATAAGGTGACGAAACCTATGTTTTTAGGGTCGAGGATAATTTAAAAGGCACTCATAAATTATGTTTATTTGTCTTTAACATGTTCACCTGCAAATACTAAGACTATTTACTTTTCTAAAATCATCCCAAAACATTTAGACTTACAAATCTGTACTCATTAAATACTTAAAAAAAACATTAACCCTCGTCCAACCAAGGAAGGGGGGTGGTTACCACCCCCCCCCTTAACGGATGATCCCCTGTCGCACAAAAACGCAAACGAATACGATCTAAGGCTTTTATGTAATTGTAAGTTCATCCTTTGCGGTCATTTTAGCGAAAAAAAATTGGAGGTACCACCTTCATGGGGGTCAGGACGTCCCGTCAAAGTCGGAAGGTGGGGGTTGCCACCTTCCTATACTTTACTGTGTAAAATGCCAAAAATGGTACTTTATGTAAGTATGATGCTACTGTAAGCAAATACTTGTATTTTTTCTTATTATTTAGAGTAATAACATGTGTCTGCTTACTCTGGCACCCATTATTGCCAAATAAATACTAATTTTGCTTGCATAAATGGCAAAAACGGTCGAAACCCTCGATTTTGGCGATTTGCTTACAAATTTGCGTAAAAATAAGCTCTCAGTTATGACGTCACTATGACGTCATGTTGTTAAAGCTTGATATGTTTTGTACTTGATTTGAAGAAAGGACATATGTAGCTACACACTGATACCAAACAAGATGATGTTTGTCGTTTAATTACGAAAAAATCAGTGGGGGTGGTAACCCCCCCCCCTTGTGAACGTAGTACAAAAACCCTTGGTTGGACGAGGGTTAAGCATCGTAGTAGTTTTATACCATCAGTAAATTTAAAGGAACTGCAGGATAAAGATTGGAGCAGCTTCATATGGAGTGACATCTCCGGCAATCATATAAGTCCCCATATCGCATGCTATCAGTCTGTGATCAGATACCTAACTGTGATCAGCAAAAAAATCTGATCTTGAACGAGTTGGATATCATCGTCTGTGGGAGATGATACACAACTGGAAGTATCGACTTCACAGAGGCATCCCCCCCCTCGTAGATTGTCTTCCGGTGGACCCATCTTTTCCGTGACAAAGGCGTTAACCATAAAGCACCCTCAAGTCTACTCCTCTTGGAAGAGCAAAGGGAGTCACGATCCCAGAAAATGTGTCTGGTTCAACTTTATCGAGTGTCAAGATGTCGCTCTCCTTCGTAATATTCAGCAGGCTTTCCATGAGTCCATAGACCTTCCATGGCCTCTAACACAGTCGACGACATGGAGCTGGCGTCTGCGAAATTCATACCTGCTGATCATATCCGGTTCCTCTGCATGGTAATAGCTTGTAAAGATGACTTAGAGATTAAAGCGCAAAGTTTAAACATCTATGGGCAAGACCTGTACCGTGCAGTGCCAGAGGGATAATGGAAATCAGTCTCAGTATATGTTCCAAAGCAAGCATCTCACCATGATTCTGCACCGGTTTGGCCCCTCTGATGGTTTATGATTTTGTTTTGAGTTAAAAACAGCCCTGGCCAAGGCCCTGGTCAAAGAATCAACTTATGCCTCAACATAGACCTCAAATTATGACAGAAGACAACATCATATTCCACTTGGAAAATGGGTAACTTGAATAAATCTCTACTAATGTCCATGGCAGCAACCTTGTCAACAGTGCTGCAGGATCACGATACAGGAAGTGCAAACGGAGTCAAAAGCCATAAGACAATAATTCTGGTGTGTGTTTTCTTGTGTTACACGCCATTTTACGTCGTCTGCTGAAATAAACGTCGCAGAGTATTTAATTATCTGATTCTATCTAAAATGGCCGCAGCCGAGGTGCTGTTCACCACGTAGCGCCCAATGTCCCTGTCCGTCATTAGGTCGGGGATGCCATATGGATCCCGCTGGACGTCTCGAGAACCACACCAATGTAGCCAAAGGGGCGGCGACCCCCGCCCCGGCCAAGGCAACCTCCAACATGCGAGTCGGAGGAGACCACTTGGTCAATCGCACGAAGACGCGACCGGCAACCGGCACGGCGCTGGGCAACAGAGACGAAACGGAGGGACCTCTTCATACATCTGTGCCCTGGTATTTGCCCACGCCAGGATATGTTTTTGTACCGCATAAGAAGCTTGGTGTAGGTGCCATCCAGTCTATCCTGTAGCTCTTGCTTCATGGTCAGGTCTCAGATCCATTATAACCGGATACTCTCTAAACAGGATCTAAAAGAAGGTCAGCTTGGTTGAATGGCGACACCAGACCGCCACAAGTGGTGTAGTCCACTGCAAGGCCACTCCCAAGGCCGTCCCACCCGAGACGACAGGAAGTCCCTCCCGCCGTCGGCAACACCGGACCCCCAGACACCTGAAGCCCCCCGGACCTCCCCGAGCCGGCCACCATCTTGCAGTGCAGACTAGGTTGACGACCATCTTACTTCATTATAAATCGTTCTGTTTAAAACATTAAGCCTCGATGATTTGGTTAATTCCATTTCGGTGCGGGCTAATGCATATAAAGGATTTTACAACATTGCTGCACAAAAAAAAAATTTCAACTTTTTTGAAAAAAATTCTTGAGGGCACACTATTTTTCCAAATGGCCAGTGTCTCTTTAAGGGAGATGTGTGAGGGTATGTAATTTTCATAAGCCATAGTGATTGTTTCACGATAATTCCGATATTTCCCAAACCCAATGGAGACTATATCAGATAGAACAAAACACATTCTTCAAGTACAGTTTTTTGCAACGAAACGAAAAAAAAAACCGGTTGTTTACTGTAAACATTGCAATTCGTTAGTGGGTTAGAAGGGTGGGCGTGACCCCCGAAATTAAACTCTAAGCAATCTCACCTATATCAGAAAAAAAATACGTAGAAAACGACTAGATATGTTTAAAAAATCAAAAAGGGTCCACGTATCTTTTTATGCAAATTTATGGAAATTAGTATCGCCATTACAGAAAATACAATGTTTGATATATCTCAGTCAATACTGTTGATAAATGAAAAAATGAGGTTGACTGGACCTATTGTTTCGAGGGTCAAAGATCAAGGATGGAAACATTTTGAAAATTACCAGATGTCCCCATAACAACCGTAATATGCAAATTAGGGTCGTCATGAGCTAAAAATACAATTTTCGATATATCTCAACCAATACTGTTTGTAAATGAACAATAAGGTGACTGGACCTATGTTTTGAGGGTCAAAGATTAAGATTGAACCATTAGCCAATTATTTGGTAATATCGTGGCCAATATTGCACATACCTGCCCACATAAGGTGACGAGACCTATGTTTTAAGGGTCGAGGATAATTTAAAAGGCACTAATAAATTATGTTTATTTGTCAATTAACATTAAAAAAAAAAAAAAAAAAAAAAAAAACATTTCTAAAATCATCCCAAAACATTTAGACTTAACAAATCTGTACTTCATTAAATACTTTAAAAAAACATTAAACCCTCGTTCCAACAAGGAAGGGGGGGTGGTTACCACCCCCCCCTTAACGGATGATCCCCTGTTGCACAAAAACGCAAACGGATACGATCTAAGGCTTTTATTAATTGTAAGTTAATCCTTTGCGGTCATTTTAGCGAAAAAAATGGGAGGTACCACCTTAATGGGGGTCAGGACGTCCCGTCAAAGTCAGGAAGGTGGGGGGGTTGCCACTTCCGTATACTGTACTGTTGTAAAAATGCCAAAAATGGTTAACTTATGTAAGTATGATGCTCTGTAAAGCAAACACTTGTATTTTGGCTTATTATTTAGAGTTATCCACATGTGTATGCTTACTATGGACACATTTATGCCAAATTAAATACTAATTTTGCTTGCATAAATGCAAAAAAAAACGGTCGAAACTCGATTTTGGCTATTTGCTTACAAGTTGCGTAAAAATAAGCTCTCCGTTATGACTCACATGACGTCATGTTGTTAAAAAGATTGATATGTTTGTACTGATTTGAAAAAAGGGACATATGTAGCTACACACTGATACAAACAAGATGATGTTGTCGTTTAATTACGAAAAAATCAGGTGGGGTGGTAACCCCCCCCCCCCTTGTGAAGTTTAGTACAAAAACACTTGGTTGGATGAGGGTTTTTTAAGCAAGTAGTTAGTTTTACCCTCAGTAAATTAAAGGGGCAACTGCAGGTAAAGATTGGAGAAGATTATATGGTAGTGACATCTCCGGCAATCATATACGTCCCCATATCGCATGCTAACAGTCTGTGATCAGACACCTAACTGTGATCAGCAAAAAAACTCTTGATCTTGAACGAGTTGGATATTAATTGTCTGTGGAGAGAGATAACAGCCGGAGTACGACTTCACAGAGGGCATCCCCCCCCCTTGTAGATTGTATTCCGGTGGACCCATCTTCTCCGTGACAAAGGCGTTACCCACAAAGTGCCCCAAGTCTACTCCTCTTGGAAGAACAAAGGTAGCAAAGGGAGGGGCAGTAACGAGCCCAGAAAAGGGGTCTGGTTCAACTTTATTCGAGTGTCAAGATGTCGCTCTCCTTTGTACTATTCAGCCGGCTTTCCATGCGTCCATAGACCTTCTTTGGCCTTAACACAGCGACGGACATGGATGGCGTCTGCGAAATTCATACATGCTGACCATATCCGGTTTCTTGCATGGTAATAGCTTGTAAAGAGGACTTAGAGATTTAAAGCGTAAAGTTTAAACATCTATGGGCAAGACCTGTACGTGCAGTGCCAGAGGGACAATGGAAATCAGTTTCAGTATATGTTTCCAAAGCAAGGATTTCTCACCATGATTCTGCACCGGTTTGGCCCCTCTGATGGTTATGACATTTTGTTTTGAGTTAAAAACAGGCCCATGGCCAGGCACTGGTCAAAGAATCAACAAATGCCTCAACATAGACCTCAACTTATGACAGAATGCAAACATCATATTCCACTTGGAAAATGGAAAACTGAATAAATTTCTAATAATGTCCATGGCAGCACCATTGTCAACAGTGCTGCAGGGATCACGATACAGATAGTGAAACGGAGTCAAAAGCATAAGACAATCATTTCTGCCGGGGTAGATAAGTGCAGGGTCAGCTTGCTTGAAAGTCAACAAAACCAGAGATTCCCCTACAATTCACTCCACGCGCATTGGTCCAAAGGTTCCTGATGGCTCATCATTCACACCATTTTTGAGAATGACACGATCGATATACATGTATACTACCATATGCAAGAATATTTTGTATGGCGTTTATCAGGTTGATTGGCAGCAAGGCAAGACGCCCGTGCCTGGATTAGGATGCTTTATCTCTGCAACTGGGACTCCCCACCAGAAAATAATAACTCGAGGGTCTATGGACTCATTGAAAGCCTGCGAAATATCGCGACGAAGGAGTGCAACACCTTGACACATGTCAATGTTTCCAGGAGTGTTAAGCTTTTGCATAGATTCGAAGAAAACAGTAATCACAAAATGAAACTGCATAATTTTGTGGGTGATCTACCTTTGTAAAGGAGATATGGTTCTGTCATTGGGGCCTTCTGTAGGCACTAAATTTCAGCAAGGTTCTCAGGAGCGATTTAGTTGTGTATATCACACACACCAAACACACAAAACACACACACACAACACATGGCACATTACTTACAAGAGCAACCACACAACACACAAGCAAGGGTAACCAAAATAACAGCAAGGATCTCACTCTGTTTGAAGATATGGATCATGTCCTACAAGGCTGTAACAAATGCTTTCTGGTGGGCAGCTGGCATACGAACATACGTCGTTCTATTTGCCTCCTGTTTTATGACTACAATAGATAGCACATGACGGAAGCGTTGAAGACCGAAGAATCCTTTTTTCACGTTTTCTGGACGTTTTCTTTTTAGCTTGATTACAACATGTCAGGTCTAAGTGTTACATTAGTTTATTGCACACACGACAGCACAAGCACCAGACGAAAATGCTTAATGTGTTTTAATTATTAATGAGTACAGGATTTGTAGTTAAATGTTGATAATAATGTTTTGGGATGATTTTTAGAAACGTCTTGGCCAAGTAAATTAATATTTTTTCTCCTGCAGTTCTTTAAATTTTCTGAGGGTGTGTAAATACCATTGATACAATATGGATATCACACTGCATGGTGGCAGAGAGTCATTGGAGACTGTAGAGTTCCGTCCTTCACGGTTTATTTCGGTTATGATAATAAACACAGTAATATTTTACTTAGTCTCGCCATTAGTCTTGATCATTGCATACCTTGAATTTTAAAAGAAATATACAAGTTTAATGGATCTGGATTCGGTTTTAATTACAGCAAACGGGTCCCATCACGATAGTAGAGTTTATTATGTATAGATGTACAAGTCTAAATTTACTTGGCCCACAAAGTTTCTTACAATACCCCCAAAATGAGACTTTCGACATTGAAGACCCTAAATTTGCATTAGTCTTAGCATTTGCAGGTGAACATGTTAGTGGAACAACAGAACATAAATTATGAGACATTAAATTTCCTACACATTCAAAAACATAGGTCTAGTCATTTTATGTGAGCAGGTATGGGGAAAATATTGGCAAGATATACCCAAATATGGATTTTAGCTAATGGCGACCCTAAATTTGCATTATTATATCCTCGTGGAAAGATCTGGTAATTTTCAAAATGGTTCCATCTTGATATTTTAACCGTCGCAAACATAGGTTCCAGTCCATTATTGTTCAGTTTATCAACAGTATTGGTTGGGATATATCGAACAAATGTCTTTAAGCTAATGGCGACCCTATTTGCATATTAGTTCATCATGGGGAATCTGGTAACTTTCAAAATGGTTCATCGTGATCTTTGACCCTCGAAAAATAGGCCCAGTCACCTCATTTTTTCATTTATCACAGTATTGGCTTGAGATAGATCGAAAAATTTGTATTTTTCTGTAAAGGCGATACTAATTGCATAAAATTTGCCATAAAAAATTATACGGGGGGACATTTTGATTTTTTTAACATAGCTAATCGTTTTCTACGATTTCTCTCATATAGTGACAGTGATTAGAAACGTTTTTCAGGGGGGTGCACGAACACCCCTTATACCCACTCTAGACTATATATATACCACAACGCACTCCGTTCAAAAAGAGAATAGGCACTAGAACCTACAATCTGGTTCAAATTGTGGGAAACCTTTGTGCAGATTTGGTTACCGCCCCTCATTTCAATGTTTGCATGAGCACGAACACTTGAGGCATCTCGCACCATATTTATTTTCAACACTGATTGGGAGGGGGAAAGAAAGTTATAGTTACACTGCGTTTCAAGCCTATTATCCTCCTTTAAAGATGCCATATCAACAGGTGTTCCAAGGGACACTTTACTGAACAAGGATTGTATTCAAAGGTCGAAAAAAATCATGTACAAAATTCACAAAAAAGCTCAACACTCGAGGAACAGGTTTTACGTTAAGAACACCATTTTTTCAGGAAATGAAGAGATGACCGTAATATCTTTATTATATTACCACAAAGGTTAAAATCGACTGTTGTACGGTGAAGTTTTAACATTAAGTTTAAGTTAATAAAAAATAATAATAAATACATATACAAAAATTGCACGTTAAAAGTACAACGAAAAATGACTGAATAAGACATACCGACCTAAGCACAAAAACGTGCATTATACACACATACAAACACAGTACGCCAAATACGCTCGCACTCGCCCCGCACACAAAAACATTACGCACCGCACACAAACTCGCGCTCACCCAAAAAACACCTAAAAAATCAGAGATTTTCAATAGCAGTTTGAACAACGAAAAAAATACTGAATAAAACCTGAACAAATGCACAACACAGTACATTCCAGCCAAACTCACGCGCGAAGACACACACACACTCACAACATACGACGCACACGCAGTGCCACCCACAATACATACACACAACACACTGGACACACCAAAAATACGTGCACATTCCCACGCACCCCGAACATTACCACCTAAAACACAAGACGGTTCATACACGCATGTTTGCTCTGAGATCCAAATTGCAGAATAAGATAAATAAATAATGAGGAATTTTATATCATTTTGCATTTAGTCTCTGAGGAGTGAGGCTTCGGCCTTACGAAACAGTGCTGTAAGACATAGTAGGAGAATATTTCAAGATCTTAAACCCCAAAACAAAACAAAAAAATTTTCCACCATGCCAACGTGTTTTACCAGAATTTGTTTTGATATCCACTTTTGGCAAATAATATTCCACGCGCCTCCATTGGAAATAATTAGTGCCGATTTATCCTTTAAAACTCTGTTCATTAGGAGCTGCTCTTTTCTATATGGCCTGCTTAAAGGCGGGTGACCCGATCGAGAACGTCGACACATCACACACTCCATCAACATAGAGAGTCTGATATCAGAAGAAAGTTCAAAGTTCGCAGTATTAATGATATATATATAATATATATATATATATATAGTATATATATAGATATTATATATATATATATCTTCTATATATATATAATACTCATTATATCAGAAAAAAGAGTAAAAAAACGTATATTTTTCATGAGGGAAGTGGATCGAACCCATAAAAATGGATTAAAAGACCAGAGTAACTACCACTAGACCAGAGTAAAAACTCGATGAAAGGAAGACAATCAAAGATCTATTGCATGCTCTTGACGATTTATGTCATCTCCAACGTCAGTTTTTAAAGACTAATTCAAGCTTATGATTGCGAAACTTCGGCAGCAACGGTTTTAACACGAACATAATAGAAAGTAATAACTCGGAAGATTTCAATTAGACTCGAAATAGATGCAATTTAATCGGTCTACAGAAAAGTAAAAAGAATCATATATATATTTTTAATTCTTTCTTGGTAGACGTGGTTACCCAGAATGCATCCCTGATCGATAGTCATTTTAAGAGGGCTTAAGTTTAAACCAAAAACACATACAACGTGCTAGGGTAGTGGCTAGCCATGGTTGAATTCAATGCTTCATTGAAGTTCTTAAGTTCGAATCCATATTGTGTAAAAAAAATTTTTTGTGGTTTTTTTGTGTTTTTTTTTTTTATTTTTATTTGTTTTTGTGCAACCAAATCATCAGTTTAATAATTTATGATACACTAGTTTTCTAAATCTATTTTATAACTTTAAATTTCGTCGTATTTGTTTCACAATAGATTTCGTCTCTGAGGTGGCTAGAAACAACGTCAGCTCTCTACATAACAGACCTACCCCCCACCCAACACAAACTATTTCCCTACACACAAAAATGCGATGCTATTTAATGCAAAAAACGATTGTATTATGCAAGTATAGAAATAAGTTTATATTACAACAGTTGATTGATAAAGTTCAGTGTTGGTCCTTTCTCCTTTGGCTCGTATAATAGTTTTAGTATTTTATCATACTTTGCGGCGTATCCCGCTCTCACACACGTGCGCACAAATATTACACGTAGCACTGATGGTGCGGTGCGTTTTAGCGTGTAGGTGAGCTAGTCGATATGTGTGAAGTCTAGTATAATGCTAATTTTTTAGTGTAACATTTTTGTTAAATACAAGTGTCTTTAAACATTGACGAGTTTTTAAAAATCAATGAATAAATGCATGTAATGCCCAGAAAATATGAATTTATTACAAAACTGGTATAGTATCATATGAGGAATGATATATCTGCTTTCCTGAAAAAATCATCGTTCTTACCTAAACGTTTTGGAGTTATGAGCGTTTTGTAAAAATCTTACATGATTTTTGACCGTTCGGATAAAATTGGTTCAAAATTGTTGGAACACTTGTGCAGATTTGGTTCCAGCTCCCTCAACTTCAAGGTTGCAGAGCACGACAAACTTGAGCAATCTCGCACCATATTATTTTCAAACACTGATGGGAGGGATGAAAGAAGGTATAGGTACCAATGCGTTTCCAAGCCTATTATCTCCTTCAAAAGGCTGCCAATTCAACAAGTGTTCAAGGACTTATGAACAAGAATGTATCCAAAGGTCGAAAAAAATCATGTAAAAAATCACAAAAACGCTTCATAACTCGAGAAGGGTTAAGTAAGACACCATTTTTTCAGGGGAACTGAAGATGACATTTAAATATCTTTATAATTTTACACAAATCGGGAAAATCGAATGCTTGTACGGTTAATTTTAAAATAAGTGTAAATTTAATAAAACATAATAATAAATAAACAATACAAACTATTGCAAGTTAAAGTACAACGAAAAAAAATACTGAATAAGACATGACCGAAAGCACAAAAACGTGATGCTTATACACCGACATACACAGTACGACACATACGCTCGCACTCGCACCGCACCACACAATACGCACGCACACACTCGCGCTCCACCCACAACACTAAAACAGAAGATTTTCATATGGCAGTTTGACAACGACAAACTATGAATACAAATCCTGACCAAATGCAAACCATAGTACCATTCCGCCACACTCACGCGCGAAAGAACACACACACACTCACACATACGAACTACAAGCAGTGCCACCAACACCTACAACACACAAACACACGACACACACACAACTATACGTGCACAATTCACACGCAACCACGAACATACACACCTAAAAAACACAAGAATGTCATACCAAGCATGTTTGCTCTGAGATCAAATGCAGAATAAGATAAATAATATAAATGAGAATTTTATATCATTTGCATTGGTCTATGAGGAGTGAGGGCTTCGGCCCTTAGGGAACAGTGCTGTAAGACATAGTAGTAGAATATTTCCAGGATTTCTTAAACCAAACAAACAAAAAATCTCCCCATGCCCACGTGGTTTGTACAGAATTTGTTTGGATAAATACACTTTGGCAAATTATATTCCACGCGCCTCCATATTGGAAATAATTAGTGCCGATTTATCCTTAAACCTCTTGTCAGTAGGAGCTGCTCGTTCGATATGGCACTGCTTATAAGGCGGGTGACCCAATCGACAACTTCACCCATCAAATCATCCATCAAAATAGAGCGTCTGATATCAGAAGAAAGTTCAAAGTTCGCCAGTGTTAATTATATAATATATACTATTATATAATAATAATTATATATATATATATATATATATATATCATTATATCAGAAAAAAGAGTAAAAAAACGTATATTTTGCTGATGGGGAAGTGGATTCGAAACCCCTACAAAATTGGATAAAAGACCAGAGTAACTACCACTCGACCAGAGTAACAACTCGATGAAATGAGAAGACAATCAAAAAGATCTTAGGCCTTCTCTTGCCGATTATGTCATCTCCAAACTCAGTTTAATGACTAATCAAGCTTTATGATGGCTCTTTAAACTTCGGTCAACAACGGTAACACGAAAATAATAGAGAATAAAGAGGAGTAAGAAACTATCTGGAGATTTCAAATCGATCGAAAGAGATGCAATTTAATCGGTCTCACAGAAAAGTAAAAAGAATCATATATTTTTATTTTAATTCTTCTTGGTAGACCGTTGGTTACCCAGAATGCATCCCTGATCGATACAGTTAATAGGGCTTCAGGTTTTACAACCAAAACACATAAACGTTCTAGTGTAGTGGCAATCATTGGCTTGTAACCAATGCTTCATTGACGTTCTTAAGTTCGAATCATATTGTGTTTTTTTTTTGTTCAACCAAATCACTCCCCGTTTTATAATTAAGATACACTAGTTTCTAAATCTATTTTATAACTGGAAATTTGTATGCTGCACAATAGTTCGTTCTGAGGTCTGATTAGAAACCGTCAGCTCTCTAATAATACCTACCCCACCCCCAAAAACCACACTATTTCCATACACAAAAAAATGCGATGCTATTTAATGCAAAAACGATGAATTATGCAGTTATAGAACTAAGTTGATATTACATCTACAAGTTGATGATCACGTTCAGTAGTTCGATCCGTTCTCCTTGGCTCGTATAATAGTTTCTAGTCTGTCTCATACTTTGCCGGGCGTATCCCGCTCTCACACACGTGCGCACAAAAATATATACACGTACGCACATGGGTGTCAGTGCGTTTTTTGCGTGTAGTGGTTGTGAGTATATATATGTGCTGAAGTCTATTATTAATGTAATTTTTTAGTGTAACATTTTTGTTAAATAAAGTTTACTTTTAAAACATTGACGGGTTTTTAAAAATCAACTGACTAAAGATGTAATGCCCAGAAATATGATTCATTTACAAATGGTTATAGTATCATATGAGGAATGATACTATCTTCTTCTCCGAAAAAAATCATGTTCTAACTTAAAGAGTTTTTGAGTTATGAGCGTTTTGTAAATCTGTACATGATTTTGAACCGTTCGGATACCCATCTTGTTCAAAATGTTGGAACATTTGTGCAGATTTGGTCGCCCCCTCATTTCAATGGGTTGCATGAGCACGGACAAACTTGAGCAATCTCGCACCAGATTATTTTCAACATGATTGGAGGGGGAAAGAAAAAGTTATATAGTTACAAATGCGTTTCAAGCCTAGTATCTCTTCAAGCCTGCCAATATTAACAGGGGTTCCAAGGACTTATGAACAGTTGTAGGTCCAAGCGATCGTGGGGTGATAGAGCTTTTTTTAACGGGCGGCTCCACGTCTATGGAACAAACTGCCATTTATGTAAAATATAATCTCTCTCTCATTCAATTAAGAAGCACTAAAAACTCATATATGTCATCAGCTTTTTGTAACCAATAGTTGTTATTGATTATGTTGGTTTTAACAAGTGGTTATCATTGTTGCATAATGTTTGTTATCTTTGTGTATCGCGCCATGAGCGCAATCGTTTTGGCGGATTTGGCGTATAAAATCTCCATTATTCTTATTATTACTTCTAAAAAAGGGCATATACCCTATAATACATGGACTCTGGAAACGTTTTCAAAAACCAATTACACAATCGAGAAATTTTACAGCTCGCTAAAAAGACCGAAAACTTCCAAAAAAGAAATACGACCGCCCAAAATGTAGGGAAAAACACACTTTCAAATGCCAAAATCTAGGTTGTTACCATGACTTATATCTTAGAACAGACGTGCTCTTCGGCCGATGTTTTCGAAAATTATCGTTAAATGTGTCTTAAAACCTATGAGACTAGACCCCGCATCATTATTACACAATCTCCAGGTTAAGCTGGGATGCCCTACTAAGAAACCCAAATACAACTTGAATTATTAACTGATTATGATATGCATCTATTGATAGAAAGGGATATGCGGGGGCCATTTTTTTTTTATTTGGAGGGGTGGTATCTCCATGTCTTCCAAAAAGGTATTGAAAAGCAAATACTCGACCACCCCTTCCCAGAGTTTAATCCAACATCAAAAACAAGTTCTATTGCATCTCTAGAGGCAAAAACTTATACGGGGGATGGAGGGCCATGGATCAATGTTTACCCACAGGAGTATTTGAGTGGGTTCAAGAACCAGATATTCTTAACCACCCTCAAAACGCTGAATGAAAAGTTACATTTAGAAAGTGATTTAGATTATCCCAAAGAAACTCACATATACACATAATGACTACCCACTAGCGCGCAGAAAGTTTAGAGGTCAATATACGAATGGCTTCTGATTATCAAAAAAAAATCATTATTGGAGGGTAAATTACAAAGGCTAAAAAATAACTAACAACATAAGAAATAAAACAAAATTACATTGTCCATTTCAGGAAATTTACAATTATTCTATCATGGAATGCGGTATAACAAAATACACAGAGCGTTGCGTTTCAATCATAAAAAGCATGGATGGAAACATACATCAAAATGAACCCGATACGAAAACAAGCCAAGAGTGATTTTGAAAAAGTCGGTATAAACCTAAGGAATAAATTCGTATTGGAAAAAAAACAATGGAAAAAACCTAAGAAAACGCGTTGATGTTTTAAACTTGTGCGTGCAGCTGAAGAAACCAAAAACTCCAAAACTAATCGCAAAACCATCCTTTGCTAAAAAGAACATCTTTGACAATGATCTTGTGCTTTAATATGTACAAAAACAAATATATCTTATAGCCCGCTATATATCGGATGAGTATTTTGACCTGAGCAAAGGCGATGAATGTATGATTTACTACAACCAACTCAAAAAACAATATGGTAACAAATGTGAAGTACTGTACCACCGATACTGAATCTTTACTCCTACACATGGAAACCAACGATGTTTATAAAGAATTAGCCCAACATATGGATTTATATGATACCAAGGGACTACCCAAAAAAAAAACATTATTTACACAGAATGGAAAAACAAAAAAGTCTTGAAAAATGAAGATGAATGCGCTTGGTAAACCAATCATTGAATATAGCGTTTTTAAGAGCTAAAATGTTATTCCATTAAAACCAGATGGAATATTACGAAAAGCAAAAGGAGTTAAAAAATCGGGGTAGGAAAAACATACACCACGAAAACTACAGAGAAGCCTTATTCAAACAAAAAGATATTTCATCATGGAAAGAAATGCTAAGAAGCGAAAAACATCAAATATACGGATTGCATGTAAATAAAATTATCGCTTTCCCCCTTGACTTAAAACGTTGGATATCAAACGATGGAAATTTAATAAGTTGGCTTACGGTCATTTCAAAATACAATCATGGTGGTAATTGAGTCCAATCTGAGTTACAATATGCGGTCCACCAGGGACACAGTCAGTGCATTGTACTGGACAGAATTGACATGAACTGGACCTTGTGTGATCTGGGTGTCATATATCATACCCAAAACAAGGGGGTGGGTGTTGTATTTATAAATACATTAGTGAATGAAACTACTGAACTTGGCCAAGGGAATTGAGATTTGGACTAGCTCATAGTGAGTATTCGATGGAATGACCAATAGCTCTTATTGGACCAAGTTGCGTTTAACACCATTTATATATATAACGTAGGATTTCCAGGCTTTTACAACCTTATCTTGTACTGTAATTGCCAAATAGGATCGTAGCTCTTCTCGTTCCCTCCCCTAACCGCCACCCGGTTGATACAAATTATCTTAATTTAACATGCGAAGGTAACACTTTTGGTGTTTTAGTAGGCGCAGACGGTTTTACTGTAACAGTTTTTATTTTATGCTCCGAAGGCTTCATTACCGGTGAGTGGGTTTTCAATTGATTCAAAGGGCGTAACAACATATGGAAGTCTAGAACCCATTCTAGAAATGCATCTATTAAACTCTCCTGAGCATACTGATGACCAAAATACCTCTCCTCTAAGTACGGTTGAGCCTTTCCACAATTCCTTGTGCTCTGTGGAGACCTTTTTCTCCTCTTATTATATTAACATGGTTTGACTCCATTAACTTACGTATGTCACCCTTCTATACCATCTTGTCGATATATGGTAAAAAGTAAAACCCGTTCAAAGTGAACGGAAATAAAAGACCATTTAATGAAACCATTTGAAATAACGAATGTATAACAAGTTCTAGAAAAACAATGGATTAAAGCTGGCTTCATTACATTGTCAAGTTTGTTTGATAGAAATGGTTGTTTGTTAACTTTACCCCAGATTAGTACAAAAATAACCAAACCCGGGGGTGTCCTTTTAGATTACCTTGTATTACAATCAGCTGTGCAAAAGAAATTGGAAACAAAGACATAAATATCATCAACGATGAAAAAGCTCTTTGGTGAAGACTTGCAACGGTCTTTTACCCTTTAGAAAAGTGTACTTCAAAATTAAGGTATCAATGAAGCTAACAAATTTAACAATAATGCCATTAAGTGAGTCCTTTTGGGAAAGGAAATTTCCAGAACATGAGTTTAATTGGAGAAAAATGGGAAAAAGCACAGTTGACAACACTAAAATGGGCAGCTATGCTTAAAACATTGAATTGGAAGATATTAAGTAACGTATACCCAACAAGAATTTTACTAAAAAAAGATGTGAAAGGTAAATACAGATAAATGTGAAGGACGTGCAAATGAGGAAAGAATATAGTGAACATTTTTCTTAACTGCAAAAATTTATGATAAATATGGATGTGTGTAATGAAATGTTAACTAAACAATCTGGTTATTCTAAAGCTGTATCAGTCACTGACGTGTTATTTAGTTATCTTAAAGATGGCAAGAATTAAATACATATGCAAAACCAATTATTTTTTTTTCAATTGAAAATTGTGCATCAGTAAATTTAAATATGGAAGCTATCCAAAACCTGTTATTTCTTTTCAGACAGGAACTGAATACCAGGCACATAGAGTAACGTACAAAATGCTAGGCTTAAATGTAATTTTATTGTTAGTAAGTGATTGTGAATGGTATTTGTTATGTTTGCAAAGTTTGTAAAAACAGTTTGTTGATATGAATAAGAATAAAAAAAGAACTTACTTATGGCTCCCATGAATGCACGACCCTGATCTACTTGCAATAATTTAGGCCATTTTTAAAACTCTTTTATAAATATTTGAAAACGCTTTAGCTACTTCACCGGAATCTTTTGAGGTTAAGGTTTCAGCTTCTTTGTATCGAGAAGCAACATAGTGCACCGTTAATGCATACTTATATGTTTTACGTCGCAATTTATCATGAGGTAGAAAAAGTAAATCTGCCTGATGAACTTCATTTTGGGAGAAGATACTTCGAACTTGGGTCTTGATATATATTTTGGTGGGATAAATAAATTTGCCAAATCGCTTGAGTTTTTAACCAATTTTTTGCCGTTTCTTCCGATACACCGGCTGCTTTAGCTAATTTTCAAATTGCAGCAAAACCTTCCAGTATCCCTTAGGGAATGTAATATATTTTTGCAAGTTTATTCATATAGTTAAAAGAAACATTTGATAGTATATGGAATTGTAGAATATGCTTTACAATTGTGAAATCTTCAGAATCCTTTACACCCAAATCTTGATCCCAAAGAAAAAATATGGAATGTACAGAGTGTAAAATGAGCTAGTATAGGACAACTTACAATTATCTTGTCCCAACTGTATACTCTTGATATGTGATGATTTTACTGAGGAGGTCTCACAAAATTACAATCAATGTAGATTGATTAAAGTCATTCTATAACTGGATGAATGGAATTATAGGAGAAAAAACAAAGAATGGACTAATAAACGGTGGAACGTTTTAAATCAAGGAAAGATTAACATAGCAAAAAACCAAATACAAATAAAATTCAACCGAAGACATCAGAAATGTCTGAAAAAACAAACTAAAGAATGCGAACATTTATTTCCAAAGCAATCGAAGCACAAAAATTATTCCCTAACAGAATAGCGGGTCTATTCGTTTTTAATTTACAAATCGTGATACTATTTTGATGACAAACGGAATCTTAAAAATCATTCAATATACCTAAAACAAACAACTTTAAAAGAGAACAGGAGTGGAAACTTATTCAGAAAAATCTATAAAACCAAATATACCGGGCGTCAAACATACAAACACCGAGTATAAACAATTCTCCTTTTGCAATGCTAATTTTTTATCTTCATCGAAATAATCAGATAATTGGGTGCAGGTCTCAGTGTTCCACCGTTGAAATAATAATATTCTGCATTGCCTGATCAAACGTTTGAAAAAGTCTTTTCAGATGACCTGTTCTTGTGTTTGCGGATTTATATAACAAGACGTTCTAGCTTTCTTCATTCCAAACATCTCTATCGTGTTGAAGCTTTTCCAATGGCCATATCAT
>JAMKCH010006108.1:0-44528 GCA_023653785.1 Ophioderma brevispina
GACAACTCGCACGACGACGAAAGCAATATGAGGGGCGTCCCGCCCTCATAATGATTTCTGCCTTACATTAGTAAGACAACATCACTGAATAACCAAAGTATTAAACAATCAAGAGAGGAGACTATGTATTTTACATTCTTAAAGGTGCAACGAGAGATTTTGAGGCACCCAAAAATATTGTTTCATAATAGTAATTTCATATAAATTAGACACTCAATAGATTTCTTACCTTGTATTAGGCTACAGAAATGTCTTAAAAGAGATTAAAAAGGTGATTTTCATTTGCTTATATTTCAATATAAAACATACGCTGAATTTTGTATTTGCTCCTATACGAAATTAGAAATTTCACAATTTTTGTACCAAAGAAACATTTCTCAGCTTAATCCTTTCAGATGGGAATAGTTTTGATGGAAAGCTTTACATCAGGGCAAAATTTATAGTATTTTCATTTTTTAGGGACACCTGATATGTGAAATCTCTCATTGCACCTTTAAACAGCTGTGAAAATGTAAGCAATTTCATTGGCTAATGCCCGGGTTCAATTCGACAATTGAACCCAGGTACTACGCGCTGTGTATTGATGTTA
The DNA here is from genome assembly GCA_023653785.1 of Ophioderma brevispina. Classification (NCBI taxonomy): domain Eukaryota; kingdom Metazoa; phylum Echinodermata; class Ophiuroidea; order Amphilepidida; family Ophiodermatidae; genus Ophioderma; species Ophioderma brevispina. The sequence goes on from JAMKCH010006108.1 coordinate 590, forward strand.
TTTTTAGGTTGAAGCGCTCGCGTCTTACCTCGTTTTGCTACGTTTGCGCGCGCCTGCCAACGTTGCGTCTCATTGCGTATGATCGTTGCGTTCAACGGGTTGTTCGATTGTTGTCACTGGGTGGTGGCAGTCCTTTCTTGTCGTATTTAAGCCGTAAAGCATCGCGAAATTGGGTTAAAGATGACACCATTATTTTTGCGTGGATGAACTCGGCCTGCGGCCTCGTTCTTCCACTTAAAACAATGGTATCGCCTTGGGTTGAATTCGTCGTAAAGAGAGTACTGGTTCCCAAAATCATACCTTTATTCTCTAAATTTACATGGTTCAATTGAAAATGTATACAACATTTTGTCCGCCACATCCCAAGTATTATAAAAGCCACCTGAGTTTATATTGAAATATGTTTAGATATATTAATACCCAACAATATAAATGTTGCACTCCTTTGACATAAATAGTAACAAAGGTGCACATGGTCTCTAACTTTTAACCTGACTACATATTGAAGTGTCATAGAGAGATAATATACATGACAGAAAATAAACTAATTTCAACAAAATTGGAGCATCCAAACTTTTACCCCAGGAAGAACTTGTTTGGAACAATAAATACTATTAAATCTAAATGTCATAGATATAAACAAACTCCTGGGGGAGGGGAGGGGGGAGCACTTAAGGAGGGGTCTCTGTTTTCAAATTTGAGTCTACTAGCTTAAATAAGATTACAGAATGATAGGAAAGTGTAAACTTTCAGCTTTCATTTGCTTTTTGTTTGAGGTAAATAGGACGTACATTTTCTTCAAATTTTATGCTCGATTTAAGCATACAAGTCTCACACGTTTGATGCATTTTTATATACATTTGTATGTAGAAAGTGCTCATACTGATTTTAAAGCAATTTTTTTTATTATTATGATCACATATTACAAGCTTTTTCAAAATAAATTTATTAAAACATTCAATAAATTCATTATGCATCAAACCAACTTGAAATTTTCAGCTCAACAACATGCATTTCTTTATTATCACTCACCAAATGATATTTCAGAAAATTATTTTTAAAAATTAATTTAACCCATTAGATCATCCCTTATTTGCATAAAAATGCACTCAAAACATGTAATAATTTATATTTTAAAATGATCAAATGTTTCCAAGATCTGGGCCAAATTAATAATTTTTCCCAATTTTCATAATTTTCTAAGATGTTTCGTTCAATATCTCAAATAGTGAAAATCGGGATTTCATGAAATGGGAACGAACGTAACTCAAAAACAAAACACAGACATCAAGCATCCAAGGGGCTATGAAACCATGGAGCCATATTTTTTGAATTTGGTCTTCAATTTATGACAAAGTTGCATGATTGGTCAGCTGCTGGTTGCCATGACAACCATATAAAAATCCAGCTCCGTGGTTTTCTGCACACTAACACCCACGCACCTTCTACCCAAGTATGGTGTCAATGCAAGTTACTGTTAAGCAGTTACATTTGTTTCAGTGTTTAGCCAATCAGAGGCCTTGTTTAGTTACCATGGCAACAATATCAAAATAATGCCCATTTTTCAAAACTTAGGCTACAATATGATATACATGCATATGTTGTATAATGTTGGTAAAGTCAAGAAAATTGCAATTGAAAGTCGGGGTAAAAAAAAACCTTGACCCCCCCCCCCTTAACTTTGGAATGGGTAGGGGTCTGTGGCGTACAGATTTTTTGTGAAATGAGGGTCTTCAGAGTTAATTTTTCTGAAAAACATATGCGACATCAGATCATTTTGTGAAATGGATTTTGAAAAATCAGCACAAACAAGTGCAAATTAATGACTTTTAATACATTATGCTGTTATGTGAAATGTGGATATGTGGACAATTTGAAACAAAGCACAAGCTACCATACCCATTATCTCACATACAACATCCAGAGCTAGGATTTGGTCATTTTAAAGCATTGTCTACCTACTTATTCTGCAGAAATTCACAAAAATGTTACAAATATCACTTATGCCATTAGCGGCAAACCAATATATTTGTAGATTTATCAAACAGTGGGTATTTTAGTGACAGATGACAGAGAAACATGCAGAAAACAAGTATATTTGGGAAGAAAGAGAAGAAAGATCACAAGCCCATTAAGATGGTGACAACGTTTCTCATTTTTTTTTTAAAGTAGACTAAAAAAATAAATAGCTTTGGGTGACATTTTTTTTCAAACTTTAAAATGAAGAGGTTTTTGAATAAAAAGTATTTAAAAAACAGTAGTCTTTGGGTGAAAGTGTTAATTTGTTTTAACCCTCGTCCAACCAACGGATGATCCCCTGTCGCACAAAAACGCAAACGAATGCAATCTAAGGCTTTTTGTAATTGTAAGTTCATCCTTTGCGGTCATTTTAGCGAAAAAAAATTGGAGGTACCACCTTCATGGGGGTCAGGACGTCCTGTCAAAGTCGGAAGGTGGGGGGGTTGGTTGCCACCTTCCTATAATTTACTGTGTAAAATGCCAAAAAATGGTCCTTTATGTAAGTATGATGCCACTGTAAGCAAATACTTGTATTTTTTCTTATTATTTAGAGTAATAACATGTGTATGCTTACTTTGGTACCCATTATTGCCAAATAAATATCAATTTTGCTCGCATAAATGTGATGCGATCAAGCAAAATGAGTCTGAAGTCGGTCAGATTTAATTTTTACTTTTTCATGTAGCTGTATGCACCATTTAAAAAGCTACATTTTGCTGAAATCCCTATTGAAATTGACCAATTACTTCCAAAGATATGATCAGTTGAAGGGTGGCCAAAACAATAGGAAACAAAATACATTTTCTCCTTTGTTTGGCTATATCTCAAAATCAATATTCACGAGTTCCGACTCATTTTGCTTGGTCACATCACAAATGGCAAAAATGGTCGAAAAACCCTCGATTTTGGCGATTTGCTTACAAATTTGCGTAAAAAAGCTCTCAGTTATGACGTCACTATGACGTCATGTTGTTAAAACTTGATACGTTTGTACTTGATTTGAAGAAAGGACATATGTAGCTACACACTGATACCAAACAAGATGATGTTTGTCGTTTCAATTCCGAAAAAAATGGGGGGGTGTAAACCCCCTTGGTCGTGAACGTGTAAAAAACCCCTTGTTTGTACGAGGGGTAATTGTGGTCTTTTCATTGAGCATACCGGCTGTATTGGATTGCCCACAGAGGCCTTTTTATTACTTGGGGGCTTGTTGATGAATGAGTACAGTGAATGATTTTTATGATTAAAAATTAAAAATTAAGATCTTCATGTATTTTCCAAGTATTTGATTTTCCACAAAATAAAATATATTCATCCCCAACACCACACCCTTGGTCCATTTAGTTGCTACCCTGTTACAAGAAATTGTAACTTACAAGCAGATGAGTTCTTTGTTTACAAGACTATACTCTACATCCCAAATCAGAATCAGTAATGACATAATTATTACAGTTATAAAACAAGCACAGGTATTTGAAAATATGTGATTTTTTGGTTTACGATTACTTGATTAATAAAAAATATTATGTGCTTCATGTATTATGGGCAAGATTTAGAAGAATGTTATTTTACCAATGAAACAATATTAAAAAGACACTGGACATTTTGAGAAGAAATGTGCCCTCAACTTGTTGTAAAAACCTTATATTTTGCATGGTTGCAATGCTTTTGTGTGTGTTAACTCTCACATGAAAAGATTAAAAGCACTATCAGTGATTGCTAAATTCAGAAAATCAAAAAAAAAGGTCAAAAGCAGATTTCTGCAACGTCTGTAACAAGTATAGGTATACTAAGATTACTGTTTTTTTAAAAACAATTGATAAGACAAAACACCTAATCAAAGTTAAAGCGGCCTACTTGGCACATTTTCACAAAATACAAATTTCTTCAATTTGCCTCAAATGATAGTCTAGGCCATTGGAAGAAAAGAGATAGATTTTAACCATAAAAATAACATACCCCAAAACAGAATGGGACATTGATAAGAGGATAAAGAAATCCAGGTAATTTGTAGGCCAATTTTAAGTTTTCCATAACTGAATCAAACAAATGGTATATTACATGAATATTTTTGACTAGTAATCATGTATTAAAAACACAAAGGTTATTAGACCGATCAAAAAGTGTGCATAGGTGGGAAACATGCATACGGCAGCGTGTCTTGTGTAAACGCCCATTTTCGTGTCTGCTGAATTTTACGGCGCGGCGGACGCTTAAATTATAAAATCGTTCCGTATACCCATAAGGAAGCTGATTTGGTCAAATTCACATTTCGGCGGTGAGGCCTTCTTTGTATATATAAAGCCTTACAAGCCATGCAACAATATGATTTTGAAATAATTTGCTGGCGCACTCTTTTCAAATGTGCCAGTGTCTCTTAAGTTAAAAACTATTTTGGTTTGTTGAAGACACCTTACAGGGTTCCATATAGAGTACATGTTAGACCTCTTTGGCACCTTTTTTCTTAGAGTGCAGAGGGAGAGGTTGCTGGTTCAAGTCTGGTTAAGCGCACATGGGGGTTTTTCAACACTTGTATGTCAAGAACTGGTCTCGTGTGCAAACCATGCAAGCACCTGGACCAATCATCTCTTCCTGTATGCCACCAAAATAATTATTCCAATGGTTTGCGGAATCCACTGCAGGTGAATGATCTCAAGGATATTGCATACTTCATGCGATCATCATCTCTTCTAGACACCTACAATATTTTGAAAGAGCTGTGATGTGACTGGATGGTTGTATGGATCTGAGCGAGATATATAAAATGCTATTTTCCCTCTATTGACAGGCAATTTTGGCCCAATGCACGATAGAGATGCCTTTTTGGGTCTATTAGGATGCATAATTCTGCATCATCGCACTGGTGACTCCGCTATCTCATGTAGTGCATCATGACAGGCTCTTTGCTGAAATTAAACAAAAGGAAAGAGTATAAATTGTTTTACTTTATATTGTAACAGTTATTTAGGAAGGGTTACGTACCACAGCATTCCACTACCCATCATACCATAGCAGTTTCAATTACCTTGTGATGACCCCCAGATGGACCTTGAAAAATTCTGGTATCAAATGGTGACTACACCTGCCAAGTTTCATTGACCATACAACAATTGCAGTGATTTGGCCGAGGATGACCACAGATACCAAGAAGAAAATGACCTTGAAAAAATTGGCATCAAATGTTTACTGACACCCACCATGTTCATGATCCTACAACCATGCCATAGTTGTGATTGGACCTGGGATTGGCTCCGAATGACCTTGAGCAATGAACTGAAAAATTTGCGACATTTAATGTTGACTGCACCACCAATGTTTCAATCATCCTACCCAATGTTTAGGGATGGATCTTGATGACCCCAAATGACCTGAAATGACCTTTGAACTTTTTGGCACCAAATTGTATCTGAGCCACCACCCAAGTTTTATCATCCTACCACAATTGACAAGGGTTTTTGTGTTTAAGGGGTCATCGGCTACGGCTTTCATGCCAGATCTTTTGAAATGCCATGGTGAAATGTTGGTATTGGTGAAAGAAGAAACATGTGTGGCAAATTTTAATTTTTTCCAAAAAGGCATTTTGAGCTATGGTCCATAATGCATTCAAAATTCCATAGACTTTGTACAGGGGACGATTTTGCGTATAGAAAATGGAACAAAATGGGGCCAATTTGTGAAAAACTACACATTTATTTTCATTCTTTCTCAAGTAATTGATGCGTTATAAGATTGGTTGTTTGTTTATTATGGTTGAGAAATATCAATATCCATAGAATTTTTTATTTTTCTGATGTCATCAAAAACAAAGAACAGGTGCGTCGCAACAACCAACTTTTTTTGGACGGGTCAGATATTCTAGAAATACTGACGTTCCACTTTTCAGAATTTTCCTAGAAGGAATACAACTCCCTTGGTGCATGAAATATAAGGTGTCATATGAAGGAAAATCAAACATTTAGAAAATCTCACGTGAGATTTTGCAGATTGTGAGTGTTCTATTTGATAAATTACAGGCTTTGTTTTTATTTCTCTAACTTATTTTTCCCTAAAAAATTTTTCTAAAAAAATTAAACACTTGATTTAAAAAAGCCCAACGTTGAAGATTTAGGCATTTTGTATACAATATCCCTGGAGTTCAGTTTCAAAGCACTTCAATTTAGGATGGAAAAAAAATTTAAGTGAAAAAATTAGGGAAATTTTAAAAAATATAAATATAAAAAAAAAAAACACTAAAACAAATCGGGACCTGTCTCGAAACTGCGAAATTATGTGGAGGAAAGTTCAATCCATAGTCAAGTTTGGACTAAATTGATTTAAGGGGATTCGATTTATGGTCATTTTTCTGTTAAGGACATTTTATCCGAGGTCCTACACTTAAATATCTTACTGATGCAGGGGGCACAGAAGGTCAGCGTCATTGCATTCAAGGGGCTTGACCTTGTTTCCCCCTACTTTGGAAACTATGCATTTGAAACACCAAAAAATATTCCTATTTTATCATATGCGCTCAACCAACACTTGCCCATTTTATCCAATCAGAGCAACTTTAAAATTTGTACAACTGAAATTGACGTTTTATTGATTTTGCTGTTTTTAGCCTATAAATCTGAAACTGTAGGCTGAGATATAGATGTAAGGATATTCAAAGCTATACCTTTTCTGAATCTTTAATTTATGGTTAGACACAATATGTGGTATACTTTTTAAATGATTGGATCAATTTAAAAATTTGACCCTGGTTGTAAAACTTTGTCTTGGCCCCCCTCTTCTTAAGGCACCATTTGAGCACTTAAGAATCACCATTGTAGTGGTCCTGTCAGGCCTGTCAATATTTAACACTCAAACGTTTGTTACTGAGATGGGTGACAAATGTCTGATAAGCTCCCAGGCGAAATGGGACATTCCCTTGCATTGATTTGAATTTTCAATCTGTAGGGAGGACGCATATGCGACTCTCAAATATATCACACTCCACCAGCAAGCCTGGGAAGATGATCGAATTGGAACGACCACAAGGAGGAGGGGGATGAGTGTGCGCCACTGGTTAGGATATGCAAATTTTTGCCAAGAGTCCCAGGCAATCCCGGTTGGGTGGGGTCACTGCTGGTATTTAATCGATACTCTAAATTCTGGATGTAATGTGTATAAGACACTATGCATTTTAAAACTGTAATGTATACGATCTCCCCAGGTTCATCTGACTTGGGACAAAGAACCAAGAGAATATCAGGTTCTTTGGAGGGGATGTTGAGCCGTCGGTCCCATGTACGTGAAGTTCATATACCTTACATGTTAATGAAGGTCAATTCGAAATAAAAAGAGTAGGGTGTGAAACCCCTGACCTGTCCAAGCCGTCCTGGAACAACTGCGGTATCATTAGAAATGTTCCTGCTAGGGTGGCCCCCAAATTTTTTGGGGTGTTGAGCAGTATAGCAAACAAGAACAAAGGAGTAGAGATGATTGCACAATCAGACATCGGACAATGTTCCTGAAGATAAATCTCACATGGAAGAGCGGCCATTAAGAACTAGAATTTTGCAGTTTCGGCTTTCAAGCTCACTATATTCAAAGAAATATAAGCTGTGGCCGCTCCATAAAACACTTAACATTTAGTGACACATACCAAATATACATAAACACACCCACACAAAAACGGATTGCCAAAGTGGTCTGCCAGCTATGCTGGCCACCCACAAAAAAAATGACTTCAGACCATAGAGGTGGAATATTAAACCAAGAGGAGAATCGCTCGTTTGGTTAAACAAATTTTTTTTATGGAATAGCCCCAAGCCCGTAACGTTTTCTCTCAAACACAGAGCGCCCGTGGGTTGTTGCTGGCGTACGCACGCGCGTGTCGTCACTGTTGAGAGGAGCAAAGCCACACGCATCTAAAAATTGGGCGTCACGCGATATGTTTACCCAGGGTTGAATTTCCCCAGTGTTCCATGTCTGATCGGCCGATTTCTCTGCAATAATTAAGTGAAAACAAGTGATTGAAGAAGAATTACTATGCTTCTAAAAAGATTCCGATCCCTAATGCCACAAAAAGTATCTCCCGATGACCCCTGTTAAATTTGGCTTAGGAAAAAGAGATATTTGAGTCCGTGACGATAGCATGTTGGCAACCAGTTGTTGTTGTTGTTTCACTCACTAAGTGTGGCGAGGAACGAAATACTCGCGTTGTCTCATAAATAGGCCATAAGGACTTTCCAAAGACGACGATACGTAAACCAAAGATGGTAGGTGCCCAAAACGTGTTAATGAAGTGCGTATGCTCACTATAATAACTTTTGGGCACCGAGATTTTGGTTACGCCGTCTCAGGAGAAGAATCTTCGGGTCGGCGTTATATTTACGTCATGCTTCAGACACCACTACTAAGGTAGTAGAGTGAATCATAGACTACCACCACAGAGTGAAGAAAAGATTCCACAATCAAACATCCAGAAACATATTGTTCCAGTGTATGAAATTTTGCTTGGCAGAGTGCATTGAGAAAAACAGATGTTCATAACGCCATATTATGAGCTGAGAGGCTGAATCAGCAAATAAGATGATTCCACAACGGGACATCCAGAATTGATCCTGAGTATGAAATCTCACATGGGCAAAATGGATCAAGAGAACAGTGTCATGCTAGTAGAATTTAACATGTCGATATGTATTAAGGTAACGATTAGAACATTTACGTGCCTACTGCACGCATCCCAGGAGGGAGCTTTGCACAGGAGACATGTTTACTAATTTAAACCTTGTAAACAGAACCAAATTACCAAAACAATGTCACGTCATATTGCAATCATGCAACCTCCGAGTTGGGAAACAAGGCTTTTGAAACATTTTTTTTAAAAACTTTTGATTTGACACCCCTACATATGCCATGCAACAAGCAAGAAGTATTTAAAAGAGCTTGCCATATTTCCACAAGCATCAAAGCATTGCATGGGCAATTGCTTGCTAACTGTATATTTGCTGTGCTTATTAACAAAACTGCCCCTTTTTAGGAAATTTGTTTAGAGTGACTACACAAAAATGCAGTCTCTGATGTCAAACATTTACATTTAAAACTTCTAGACACTTAACTCCCATCAGAATTACCCGGCAATCTTGAAATTAGCAATACCCCACCAGGACCTTGAATACTCAAACCCAGCTTGTAGAATACAACTTGTATGCCTTTCCTGGGGCCAAAGACAACATTTCTTTATACTTGGCAGCTGGAGCCCAGGGATGCCCGGGTTTAAGAAGTTGTCATTTTCACAAGTGGTTATCTCTTAGAGACGAACCCCACTTCTTGATACCCACAATGTATATGGTTCTTTCCAGAAGGGTTGATTTATCTGGAATTGTTTCAGCTGAGCAGCACCGTTTGGTGTTCTGTATTTAATGCACAACTTCAAGTCTTCTGAAAGTCAAAAGTCACAGCTGCAATTAATATGGTAATACTAATAATTCGCAAATACAAGAGCTCAGGTTGCATAATTCTGACCATGAAAATCATTGTCAACATTGTCATAGTTAAAAGCCAAACTCAAATTCTGTAATCAAGGGCATAGTGCACACTCTGAACAGGGGGTTAATGTATTAGATCTGTTTAAATAGGCGAAGTCGGGACACCCCATCTCCCCACTTCTGCCACCAATGTACAGTTGTGTCCAAAAAAAACGCAAACCTAGTGGCAGGCGACATAAGTTTTGAAACAAAGCATGTGACATACTTATTTTTTTTTTGGAGTGAGGTAAGATGGGACTGTTAGCTAATACCCCTGAAAAAGTTCATCAAAGGTAGAGTCAATAGTTTTAAGATATGGCACCCCAAACAATCAAGGCAACCCGCCGTACCAGCAGAACCCATTTAAAAAATGAGGAGCTGGTAACCACACGAATGGCAATGTAAGAACAGACATGTCAAAACAATATTGATTGCAATCAACATTTGACTTGCCCAAATTTCTTGCAGTCGACTTCTATGGGTTTCAAATGACCTGCAGTACATAATTATTACTAACTGATAATGATAAATATTAATTATTGGTGATTAAAATATGTTTCAAGACGATAACAAAACTATGAATACGTAACATAGGACAAAATCCATAAATGATAAATTACGTTTGGGCTGCAAACTTGCTTGTTACTGAAAAAACAATGTAATGTACATTAGCAACTTATGAAAGTAAACCTATTTTTTCACACCAAATTCAATAAATTATTAGTATTATTCATTTGTCATTAAGTTTTGGGTTAAGATAATTCTTTGCGCCGTCACCAACATGATTATGAATGAGGAGCTCTAATCCAATGCTATCTTATTTGGACAATAACGAAGGGTTTGTTGTTCTACAATACGAATTTAGTTTGTTGTTCTCTGATCATCACATTCCTAATTCGATTTTTAATGGTATATGAAAATTGGGCATGTTTTTTAGCTGGGATTACCAATGAAACATTCATAATGTTAACATCTGTTGCATGTGTGTAAAAAAAGAAAATCGGGGGTGGAATTTGTAGAGACTATTGGTGGTTCTGATGCGCCAAAACGCTAACAGGGCCGTATTTGTAGTAATAGCCGCTCAATGGTTTTTGGTTACATGGGTCCTGCATGGTACTTGATTTCTGGGGGTTTAATCTTAAAAACTATTGACTCTACCTTTATGAACTTTTCAGGGCTATTAGCTAACACGCCCATCTTACCTTACAACAAAAAATAAAGTAGTCAGTGCATTTGTTCCAATATGGCGCGACCACCAAGTGTTGCGTTTTTTGGGGACACACCTTATTATTTAAAACTGGCACCTGCATAACTTTACAGGCTCTGACCCTACTATGTAAACAGCACCATGTTTTTGTATAGCTCTTGGCAAAAAGATTGGTTCCTGAATTTGTAGAATTAGAATAATCAAAGGATTTAAATCGTATGTGTTCAGCCTCGTTACCCCAAACGGGACTTAACTACAACAATTTCCCGAATAATTGGAGCAACGTAACATGATATCAACTTGAGGAACCCAACATTTGTTTTCTTCTATAAAATTGCCATTTACATAATAGAACTTTAGAATAATTTTGGTAAACCATTAAAGGTATTCAAATGTACTTTTTAACCCTACCAGCCTTTTGGTTTCAAATCTCCAGAGGAGGAGGAATGGAAGGGTAAATGGAAGAAGTAAGAAGATTGGACGTCTGTGTCGGGATTCGAACCCGGGGGCCTCCGGCCCACCATTCCACATGACCAGGGATGGCAAGCACGAGGAATGCGTGGCCCCGGCGGCAACTTGTCACTTTTGTAAACCCTAACAGCCTTGCGTTTAAATTATCCAGAGAGGACGGGAAGGGGTAAATCGGATAGATTAGAGATAAAAAAGTATTGGACGGTCTGGTGTAGGGATTCGAACCCCGGGCCTCGGCGCACCATCCCCATGAGGCCAGGGACGAGGCAAGGCCCGAGGAAGTAGCAGTCGAGGAAGGAAGTTGCTGGCCCGGGCCAGAATTTCGAGGCCCATATGAGTGTTGGTGACGATGACGTAATCGCACTTTTTATGACTTAGTGCATTTTTCCTAACCTCAGCTCATTGAAGTTCTTATGAGTTGGTAGTGATAGGGCTGTTAGACTCAATTTGAAAGACAAATTGGTTTCAGAAAGTAAAGCTAGAAAAAAGGTTCAAAGTTGGTCCTCTAAAAACGATGAATTTTTGGCATTTTTAAAACTTTCCATATAATTCAAGAATCCCTTTACACAATGAGAAAATGATGATCTCATTTTGTTTGAAGAATGTCTAGTTTCATTGACCCAAAAAGAAACTGTTGCCATGGAATAATTATTTTGTTGAACGTTGCATTTTGCTCAGTTTTATGACAATATAGTACAATAACCCTTTCCATCTTCACTACCTATAATTTGTTTCTAATATAAGTTTAAGTTTATTATATAAGAACTATATTTTTTACATATCAGGAACCAGGTGGTGGCAAACCAGGGACTACTACCTCCATCAAACCAGGACTACCACAAGCGATTTGGGGCCAAAATTGGTAAAATTAAAAAAAAAAAAAAAAAAAAAAATGCCCCCACCCCCGGATTCACTTCTGCCCCACCCCCCCCAAAACAATTACCACCTTCCCACTTCCCCCCCATTCCCCCCCCCCCCCCAGAAAAAAAAGAGGTCTGGCGCTGCCATGTCAGGAAAACATTACATAGGTATCAAGTTTGAAGGCATTTAAGACTGTTATTTCAACACAAAAATATTACTTTGAAGTCTGGTACTGATTGAAATTGCGGTCAGTCCTGGGTCTTGATGGGGTTTTCCTCTTGTGTGTGGTTGGTTTATAGTACTGGGTTTGCTGGTAGCTGTCCTCTGTTTGCTGGTGGTTTCATGGTAGGCTTGGGTTGCTGGCGGTAGTTCTTTGAATTGAGGAGAAGATAAACCTGCGGAGGAAGATTGATATGATGACATGATAAAAAAAAATAACAGGTCAGGGCAAGTTAGTGTTAAACTGTGAGATAGTGTATCATGAATTATAATAAAAATTCTTTAAAAAGGAAGGGTGAGGCAAAGAAAAAAAAATCCAATTGGCGGTGAATACAGAACAACGTAAGTGCAGTTTGACTAATTTTGCAGGAAGAACATTTTGTGTTTCTATTGGATTCTATAAGTGTCTGTCCATTATTATAGCAGGTATTACATATAGGAAAGGTATTTGTATATAAATGACAATAAGTTCTACTTGACAAACGTAATTGAATATTTATTACAAAAGATAGAGGCACTGTAAGTGAAATCGTATTTTCTGGTTAGTGCAAGACCAACGTTAAGTGCCCACGTACGGTGGTCTTTGCAATGAAAAAATGTTTAATGCAAGACAACGTAAGTGCCACTTACGTGGTCTGGCACGGAAAAAATGTTTAATGCAGACTCACTAAGTGGCACTTATCTTGGTCTTGCACTGAAAAGGGGCAAATATGTTAATTCAGACCAATAAGTGCACTTATTTGGTCTGCTCTGAAAGGGGCAAAATTGCTCAAGCAAGACCAACGTATAAGTGACATACGTTGGTCTTGCATTAAGCGGAAACAGCGAATTGCACAGGACGTTATCTTCTTTTTCTAAGTAAAATTTTTGTACCACCATAGTACCTTTACATTATCTTCACACTTAAGTTTAAATTATGTGCGAATTACCTCACTTTAAAAGTTCACCCAAAAACTCAATTTCGACAAAAAGTCACTTACGTTGGTCTTGCTTCAGCCCGACGAATGGAAAGTGGCAATGCCATGGTCAAGCCACAGTTTCTACCATGGTTGACCAGGTGAAACCATGCTCGCATGGTTGACATTTCACCTGGGACAAATGCCTTATACTTTGGTGTTAAGCACTATTAGCACCATGTTTTTGAAACGAGCGCCCCCAATTTTTCAAAAAAAGGGAGATTTTTACATGGTTGCATTGCGGAATGCTAGTTTAGTAAAACTATACATCGTGAATGGTTTAAGCTCTACAATGCACAGTGGGCCAGGGGGGTTTGTCAATAATTCAAACATCGACCCCTTCAAAATGTCAATTTTATGTGTCCAATTACCAAGTAGGGCAAGATTCCAATGGACCCCTCTTATATATTTATACCTAACTTAAAAATGTATATTTTCAGCGTTGGATTCCGTTTGTGATCAAACAAGGCTCCAAAATTAAAATACATTTGTATCATGTTAAAGATACTACGAGAGGGGTAAATATGGAAGTTCTTTCCACCAGTATAGATCATCCAGGCACATTTAGTAAATCTTGAATTGTTTGGACTCTATGAATCCCGGCGGGTACCCCACAACACATACTGAAGTCACGGAAACAAAAGTAAATTTTCAGGTACTTTTCCCAAAAAAAATGCATAAAAATTTGGCAGGATAGCAAACATCACAGGCTTAAAGGTTAATAGAATGACTCTGGAAACTCTCGTCTTTTTATCTATTTCTAAGTGCCCCTTTTCTATCATACAACATGTCGCTCGGAAAAATATTTTCAGTACGTTTTTCTTGAGGAAGTCGACATATATAGTCCAAGAGTCGCAATTTGATCACGTATTCGCACTTCGGTATAAAAATGACTAGTACTTTTTTTGCTAGAATTTGCCTCACCTTCTAACCACCACTTAAGTTAGACCATAGGTAAAGGTGGGTGAATGAATAACACAACAATTTGGCTTGCCACCAGCCGCCTCCCAGAGCTAGAGGTCGTTTTTGTTAACGCCCCTCATGAAGGAAAAATCTGCCCCTCCTGTGACGCGCGGTGGGCACAATTTTTCCACGGATCATTAATATTCTTATAATTAATATATTATGTTATATATTTCAAATTACAGTGGTGTCTCTATCATAAATGTTGCTCCAAAAGGTTTGTTGGATCATGTTTTTTTTTGTTTCAACGCGATAGCATTTGCCCCTCCAGAAATATATGCACCATTTCCGCTAAGATGGAAAATCCAGTTTGTGTCACTATTTGTACCTGTATTTCAATATGGAGGTGGTAAGTAGGAGGAAGAAAATGGAAAACAGTTGAACAGAACTTCGTCTCGCATTCATTTGAGCACTATATGGACTCATTTTTCAAGAGCAGCCGAAAGACTTTTTTAAATCTTCCTTCCAGTATCAGATGTCGTTTGGTTAAAATTACCCGATTTTACAGACGCGTACACATTAATAAACTCATAATAGGTCAAAGTTTTTGGGCTAAACACATGAATTTTTGGCATTTTTTAAAACTTTCCATATAATTCAAGAATCCCTTTACACATGAGAAATGAGATCTCATTTTGTTTGTAAGAAGGTCTAGTTTTTCAGATTTGACCCAAAAGAACTGTTGCAATGGAAATAATATTGTTTAACGTTGCTTGTTTAGGCTCATTTTATGACAATTCTATTCCATAAACCCTTTCCATTTCACTACCTATAATTATTGTCTCAATATAAGTTTAGTTTTTTTCTTATTATAAGAACTATATTTTACATACAGGAACCAGTGTGCAAACCCAGACTAACTACCTCCACAAACCCAGGACTATACCACCGCGTTTTGGCAAATTGGTTAAAACTCTCCAAATATTTGATACTTTTTTGCCCCCCCCCCCGAATTTCACTTCTGCCCCCCCCCCCCCAAAAAAAATTCACTCCCGGCCACTTCCCCCCCCCCGTTCCCCCGCCCTTTCCCCCCCCCCCCCCCCCCCAGAAAAAGAGTCTGGCGCTGCCACTGTCCGGAACATTTAGGGTATCAACTGAAGGGCATTTACAGACTTTTATTTCAACAAAAATCCTTACTTTGAAGTGTACTGCTGAAGATTGCGGAGTCCGGGGTTTGCTGGTGGTTGTCCTCTGTTTGCTGGTGGTAGTCCTGGGTTTTGGCCCCTGGTAGCTGTCCTCTGTTTGCTGGTGGTAGTCTTGGGTTTGCTGGCGTTAAGTTCTTTTGAATTGGAGGAGAAGATAAACCTGAGTAGAAGAGATTCATGATGACCCCTGATAAAAAAAAATCACAGGTCCAGGCATTATTAGTGTAAACTGTTGAGATGTGTAATCATGACTTAATAAATCAAAAATTCCTTTAAAAAATGAAAGGTGTGGTAGCAAAAGAAAAAAAAATCCAATTTTCGTTCGCTGAATACAAGACCACGTAAGTGCATTTATAATTTTGCAGGAAGAACATTGTTGTGTTTTTTCTATTGGATTCTATAGGAGGTGTGTCCATAATTATATCAGGTATTACAATAGGAAGTATTTGTATATCAATGAAATAATTTCTACTTGACAAACATAATTGAATATTTTTTAAAAAGAAGATAACGTAGAGTGAATCAGTATTTCTGGTAGTTCAAGACCAACGTAAGTGCAATTTGAAAAATACAAAACAAGTAAAAAATTTTTTAAAATATGCAAGATCCAACCGTAGTGCACTACGTTTGGTCCTTGCACTGAAAAAAATGTTTAAATAATTCAAGACCAACGTAAGTGCATTACGTTGGTCTTAAGCACTGAAAAGGGGCAAATATGGTTAATAAATGCAAGACCAAGTAAGTGGCACTTAACGTTGGTCCTGCTCTGAAAAGGGGCAAAATTGCTCAATGCAAGACCAACTCAGTTGCCACTTACGTTGGTCTTGCACTTAAGCGGAAAACGCGAAAGTGCACATAACGTTTCCTGTTTTTCTAATTAAATTTTTTAATCCACTTTACCTATCTTCACACATAGTTTTAAATTATGTGGCGAATACCTCCTCTTTAAAATTCACCAAAAACTTCAATTTCGACAAAAATGGTGCACTTACGTTTGGTCTTTGTCATTCAGCCACGAATTGAAAGTTGTCCATGGCCCATGGTCAATCACAGTTCTACCATGGTTGACCATGGTGAACCATGCTAGCATGTTGACATTTCACCTGGGAAAATGCCTTATCTTGTGTTTTTTGTAAAGCAATGTTTAGCACAATTTTTTTGAAGAGCGCCCCCAATTTTTCAAAAAATGTGAGATTTTACATGGTTGCATTGGTACTGGCTCGTAAACTATACCTGGGAACGTTAAGCTCTAAAAGGCACAGGGGGCCAGTGGGCCAGGAGGTGTCAATAATTCAAAATCGACCCCCTTCAAAATGTCAATTTTTAGGTTCCAATACCCAGTAGGGCAAGACTTCCATATGTTACCCTCTATCCTATATTTATATGACATACATAAAAGTTATTATTTAGCGGTTTATTCCGTTTGTGATCAAACAGGCGCCAAATTAAAATACATTTTTTTGTATCATGTAAATATATACGAGAGGGTACATATGGAAGTCTTTCCTCAGTAGACATCCAGACATTGTAAAAATCTGAAATTGTTTGACTCTATGGAATCCGGGTCCCAAACACATAACTGAAGTCACGGAAACACATGAAAGTAAATTTTCAGGTTACTTTTTCCCAAAAAATGCCGTAACAAATTTGGCAGATTTCAACAAGCACAGGCTTAGTAGATGACTCTGGAAACTTCCTTGTCTTTTATCTATTTATAATTGCCCTTTTTATCCATATACAACTGTCTCTGAAACTATTCAGTATCTTTTTCTTGGAATTAGAAGTGCAATATATAGTCAAGAGGCGAATTTGATCACTTATTCGCACTTCGAGTTATAAAAATGACTAGTACTTTTTGGCCTATAATTGCCCACTTCTAACACCACTAAAGTTCAGCCTTATGCTAAGGGAATGATTAAACAAAAGTTGGCTGCCACCAGCCGCCTTCCAGGGATCTAGAGGGTCGTTTTTAACGCCCCTCATGAAGAAAATCTGCTTGTGGCGCGCGGTGGGCACAATTTTCCACGTATCATTATTATTATTATAATTAATATTATTATTTTTATCATATTTTCAAATACAGGGTGTCTAAATAAAAGTGCTCCAAAAAGGTTTGTTTTGGGAATCATTTTTTTTTTGTTTCAACGCGATAGCATTTGCCAATCCAGAAATATATGCACCATTTCCGCAAGATAGGAAAATCCAGTTTGTGTCACTTTTTGTACATGTATTTCAATTGGAGGTGGTAATGTAGGAGGAAGAGAATGGTAAACAGTTGAACAGAACTTCAGTCTCTCATTCATTCTGAGACTATATGGACTTCATTTTTCAAGAGCAGCAAGAAAGACTTTTTAAATCTTCCTTCCAGTATCAGATGTCGATTGGTTAAAATTACCCGATTTTACAGACGTTTACACATAATAGTTTGTTGCAATTACATTCTGTTTAGGTGCAAGTGATGCCGCACAGATATGTTCAATTTATATCAAATCCAAACTATGGAAAGAGTGTACTATTATTATTTATGACTTAGATAGCATTATCTAGAGATATTTTGATATTTGATATTAAAGTAGCAAATATTTTATCAAGGGAAATGTTTGTTTATAAACTGTTAATGATTTCGTTTGCGAGTCTGTGGTCCTTTACCATCTGCAAGTATTGCCCGATAGAATGCCATTTCGGTTTCTTTAAACGGCTTCAGTTCAACCATTTTACACCCGATCTGAAAGCTGTTTTTGGTTTTTAAAAGCTAATGAACTGCAGTTTATAAATGTTTTTAAAATATTTAACATATGTAAATTAAGGTATCAAAATGAGGGCGCTTTGGTGGTTGGTTTATTTTTTGGACACCCTGTATAGATAAAACGGTTAATCTGACAGCATAATAGCAGCCAGATTAGGATTCAGCATCACAAAAAACCCTAGTACCAAATTTATGATTACCAAACTCTCAACGGTAAAGATGTTATTAATTATTGACCGATATCGAGAGGTTGGGTTTTTTTTGGACACCCTGTATGGATAAAATGGTTACTCTGACAGCATAATAACAGTCAGATTCTGATTCAGCATCACAAAAAAACCCATAGTACCAAATTTTATGGCCAAACTCTCAACGGTAGCGATGTTATTAATCATTGACCGAAATCGAGAAATCTGGCCCACTGTGCAATGTCTATGTGTCACAAACGAAGGAATTTGTAACTAGAATAATTAATATTGGGATCCCCGATAATAATTCAACGGCTGCTGTAAACGGCCTTCCAATATGAAATAGCCGGGAAATAGCGCCATGTACGTATCTACGCCGCTCATCTATTAGTTGTTTTATTGGTTCAGGCAAGTCAAGTTAGAGGTCATTTTCTTGAGGTGGCACTATTTCGTCATAAACTTAGACGGACATAAACTTAGCATTTCCAGCTCTGCCGTGAAGTACAAGCTAGGATCCCAATTCTAATTACAAAAATCGCTCATTTTATGATAAATACACATTTTTGAGCATTCTCGTTCGCAGGTGTAGTTTTCTAGACAATTACCAACATAGCTGTGCAAAAATATCAAATTTTGAAATTGGGGGCGCTCTTCAAAAAAGGTGCTAATATTGCTTTAAGCTTGATATGATTCGCAACTTTCAGTTCTGTGTTTAACATAATTTTATACTAACTTTGAGAGGAAAACGTAATCTTTGGTTTGGCTGCCAATTGCAACAATCCTTCTGTAGACATTGAGGGAAATTCAGACAGTTCATCACAATCTGAAAAAATTATAAAAATCAAATCTTATTTTCATATTTAAACAAATAGTTCAGTTTATAGTGATAGCAATGTGAGCATTTATTCCATGAGCATTCAAATGTTAACTTACCCGATGGAAACCCAGGATCAGCTGCTAATAGAACAGTGGTGGAACCAAAAGAAAAGTCATAGTCTGCAAATTAAATGAACAATTATGTGAAAACTTACCTGCAAAGCAAACAACTTTAAATGTCAGAAAAAAAAAAGAAATCTTACCAGAAGTAACAAATTTTATATGAAAAAGTTAGATATCATTTTAAAGCTGATAATATTGGTAATCTTACAATACCATTGTATCCAGAACTGCGGAATGTCAGTTAGAATCTTGTAATACTAAGGTGATGTTATAGTAATTTCTAAATCAGTTAATTAAGAAGAGTACAACTTGAGTAGAATACAACTTATTTGAAATAGCTGCTTAAGTGGGGTCCAAATCATGCAATGAGGTATTTTAATAATCATGTTACATCAAAAGGAGGGGGGGGGGGTTAAACTGGCATAACTGGAAAAAAGGGAAGTAGGTTGGCTGTTTTAAAACATTCATCTTTTGCTAGTACCTATCATAAACTATCACCACACACAAAGGTAGATGGCTTATGTTGCGTTAAAGAGTTAAAATGGTTTTGTGAGACATTGGCCTAACTTATGCAATGACTTGTGAAAGTTAACACGAAACTCTTCAGCAAGAGTATCAGTTTGAAAATGACTGGGCCCTTCACTATTAAGTCATGGTGGATTAATGATTGCCCTTAACACCTGCCTACTCATCCGAACAGAGCCAAAATGTTTGTCCAATCTTGCTGACAAGCAATTTGAAGGATATTATTGTTGAATGTTACTGATATAACTGCACCTCTAACACACTATGGAAGTTGACAGATTGAATATAACGCCTACCTATTTCCAAGCTTTGATAATGGTCCAAGATATTTCCCAATATAAGTGGCCGCCTCTCTACATAGTCTTCACTTGCAATCACCCAAAAGTATCCTTGGTCCTGACTTCCCCGTGGAGAACTGGTTACTACCTTTATGTTCCTTTGCAGAATGTGTGCCAGGACATACAGAATAATAGCATCTGCAGGCGTGTTACCTCTGGCCATTTCCTTACAGTAGTCTTCCATACCCCCACGAGGTGGAATGTAATCCTTGAAATTGATCACACAATTTCGGCCCTGTAAAGATGAATAAAACATGAAAGTTATCCAGTTCAAAGGCTGATCTTAAAGAGAAATAGGTTTAGAAGTTGAGGTAGCTACATACAACATGGCCACCTATTCCAAATTGAATTTATGAAAATGCCCTAGCTTCATTTTACACCAGAGGGTGTTTTGAATCAACCCCATGATGCATAGCAGTGTACCTATACTGTACTGTACTAAACACATGTCAGTACTTGGGATAAAAAGTGTTCCAAAGTTTAAGAACCACAAGATATTCCATAATCATGCTAAAAATTCACAAGTACTAACGCTTTGTGGACTTAAATGACCGTTAAAGTCAGGGGTTTTTATGTGTTAAGAATAGGATTTTTGTGGGATCACATGACTCTATTGTGGTGATATTTTCCCAAACTGGTGCATTGTGGGATTGACTCAAACATCCTCTGATTTTACACATTTTGTGAAAGAAAATATAAAGTGGCCTAGCTACCTGAACACATTGATGGCTTCTAAGGTACTCCACTGCATCCCCTCTGAGTTGACTGGGGCTTCTCTCAGGTTCTCCAAGAATTCTTAGCTGATTGGATGCAGCAAAGAAGAGACTGTCTCCATTAATGTCTGCAGGTGGTTTTTGAGCATACTTTAGTCCTAATTGTCGGCAGTTATCTTGTAAACACTTTTCACCAGATGCAAATGATGCCTGTGGGTTTTGCTCATTGTGCATGTGGATACTTGTGTTTGCAAGTAGTATTTGTATATCATTCGGTGTGCAGCACTGAATATCTATGGAGTTGAAAATAGCATAATGAAATTACTCCCTCATGCATACAACACGAGGGTTTAGTGCAAAAAAGGGCTATCTGCATTTCGGCCATTTTGAGAAAATGCATGTTAAAGATTTTGACCACTGGTTTTCAATTTGTACTTTCAAAGGGGTAAAAGAAATCCCAAGAGCCATTTTCTAAAGTAAACAATGTAAGTTTACAGATGATTATTATAGCTCATATATCTGTGAGTTTATTGACAGTTTTTAAATATGCATGAATTTACACCTTTTTTGCAGATAGCCCTTTGTTGCATTGAGGGACAAACACCTTGGGCCAGAGATTCAAATGCATGTTGTTTTTAATAGTAGTGAATAATTTGAATCAGTTCCTGTTGATTGACTTAATGAATTTTGACTATCTTGCCTGTGCATAAACCTCAAATTACCACAATAACAAGATAAGCCATGATTTGCAGGTTTAGTGCAACAAAGGGCTATCTGCATTCAAGGTGAGTGCAACAAAGGGCTATCTGCATCATTTTCACATGGCTATGCATCACATCTTAGTGCAACAAAGGTCTATCTACCACTTAGCCCTTTGTTGCACTAACTCAAAGTTGTTTCATGCAGATAGCTATAACTAATTTTGTTGATACCCAGCTTCTGAACATTTTGCATTGATAATGGTAATAAAAAGTAGGTTCCTGATGCTGTACAGATCATTTTGCTACCAACATCTCATTATGGCCCAAAATGCAGATAGCCCTTTGTTGCACTAAACCCTCGAACATACAGTGATATTGGATGCTCAGTTCAGCTTATTTGTTTCAAGCATAAAAACATTGTTAACTAATCTGGCACATAGAAAATCAAGCAATATATCTATAAAAATACATTTTCACAAATATCACTTTGACCTAAGATCTTTATCTCACACCAGATGTATAGTGCTTCTTACTGAGGTCCTTTGGTGCTGAGGTCATAAAAATTGGATGAGAGATCTGGATAGTAGAGCAATTGTTGGTGGGGACAGCCAATGATACTGACAACAACAACAACAACAGAATCTGGTGTGGCAAACCCCCCTACTGGCTAATGCAACCAGGGGATTCAAAGTTGATTTTAAGCCACCCCCCCCCCACCCCCACCACACAAAAAGCATATCAATCAATCATGTATGTTTAAGGAATTGATTTAGTCAATAACACTGTATTTGTAAATACACAGTAGTGTACCACACGTACCTGAGGATAATATTTTGCAGAATGAATTCAGCTGCATGCATTGACAATTGCCACATCTTATCTGTACCACTGCAGGCTTGGTCTCTGAATCTTCACCAATTGCCAAACTCTGAAGGCCATTTTGAAGTTCTCTTGAAAGATCTCTCTGCAGATCACATCTGGTGTCTTTGGTGACTTTCCTTATTCCACTCATTTTTGATTTTGGCAATGCAAGACTGTAGAAATCTCTGAAGTTGTTTACTCTGAGGTTATATCATCAAATACCCCCCCGGTCAAAACCTGCCAATATAAAAAAAGATAAGAAAAACACAGATGTGCATGACTTTCCCATCTTTAAAAGGACCATGTCAGTGGTTTTTGTCTTTCTTTTTTTAGGGAAACGTTTTCTTGATTGAATTGATAGAATGTGTTCCCACAAAAGGCTGCATTTTCGGATGTAGTGCTCTTATTTTCTAGTTCAGCAGATATTTGCGTATAAATTTGAGTTGATTCCGATGCATGTACTCAGGTTCTGCAAAAGTGCATGTCATGGACGTGTTGTTCTTTCTGAATTTAGTGCAACTGCAACAGAATCTTAACAATTCTTGTTTTAATGTCAAAATTATTTTCAATCTGAAAATGGTTGGCAAGGTACATCACACAATTTCAAGAACCTCATCTCAATCGAGATTACGGCAATTGGTCTAGAAAACAGTTTTTTAGTGTTAGTATATTTTAGAAATGCGTATTTTAATTTTAATCAATTTGAAATGAGTGCTTGAATTAATTTACAAGCAAATGTGGAAGGTAGAGATCAAAAGCTGATTCTACTTTTTGAAATATGAGGTTTTAAAGTGCTTGTTCTGATTGTCTTGGCCCCCACCCCCCGAATTATCCGAAGTAGTATGATTTTGATATCGAAAAGGCAGTATTGGTCTCATTGTCATCCTGAAATTTGAGTCTTCAAATCCATTTCATTTCCCAAGAATAAACAAAAAACCGCCGTTTGAATGGTTAACCATCAAAATTAGCCCGGGCTTGCGGGGGGATATGCGTTATTATCTCACCATCAAAACCACAAGTTTGTTTCCCACAGAACTTGTGGGGCGTAGTGTATGGGTGAAATGAAGGCTCGCATATCAAATTAAAGAAACACAATAGAATTAATGGAGAAACCAGGACTTTTAAAATGAAAAAATTAAATATCACAGCTTGAGAAAGCATCAGAATATCATAAGAAAATTCAATTTGCGAAGTTACTTTGGAAAGCGGACACCTATTTTAAAAAAAGGGTCACCATTAGAAGTCGCCCACCATAATGATAATGCTATATGCTAGCTAGGTTAGGCCTTGTTTGTAATGTTCCCCTAGAAAACCATGCTTGGACTTTCTTGTCGTGCCACGACAGCCAAAACTACTAAAATCATCAATCTTATTACAGAAAGATGGCGTATTCGACTTTTCACTTCAGGTGTGATCTAATAACATTGGTAAGCATTCCAAAATATGCAAAAATTAAAAAAAAACGGGGTCAGAAAAATTGGGGCGCTTCTGCCCTGGAAATCTCCTCATTCTCTTTAAAGGGACAGGAGGAGATTTTTTTAGGATACAAATTTCCTTCAAATTTCACTGGAGCGGTTGTAGACCACCTACCCGAGAACGTTTCGAAGGTTTATCTGAAAAACAGGTGCAAAAGAAAATCGCAAACCATGTTTTGAACTTGCCTGCTGAGATCGAATCATTCCCCATAGAAAAACCATGCTTGGACTTTTCTGTCGTGCACCGCCAGAAACTACTAAATATCATCTTATTACATAAAGATGGCGTATTCGATCATTACTTCAGGTGTGATCTAATACATTGGTAAGCTTCCAAATATGTAAAAAAAACCGGGGTTCGAGAAAAAATTGGGGGCCGCTTCTCCCTGGAAATATCCTCATATCTCTTTAATGCTATTTAGCCACAACGTGTTAGTACTTTAGGGAATTTTTTAGCATGAGTATGAAATATCTTGTGGTTCTAAACTGTGGGAACACATTTTTATTGACCAAGTAATGACATGTGTTAAAGGCGCATTTCGTGATTCTAACCCCTTGTTTTGTTCAGTTTCGCAAGATATCCTTGAGAAACGCTAAGTCCCACAATTTCGTTGATTCTGTTCTTGCATTTTGGTGTTTGATCAAATGTTTCGGAGCAAAGTCTCCCATAGACCACTGTACAGTAATTTCTGTCGGTCCGTTTACGGACAGAAAATACAAAATTGCGATTTCTTGCAGAGCCGATCGAATTGCACGTCATATTGGGCACACATACTATACTTAGCCCTGTCCCGAACGGTTCAGAGATAAAAACTCTCAACTTTTATGAGGTTCATCGGGGGGACAGGCTGTGGATCACGCAATGGCCCCCCGCCTTTAAAGACACTATCAGTGATTTAAAAATATTTGAAACTTGCAGGAATAGCTTCAAGTGAAGGATAGTGCGTGGAATTCTCATAATTATTACCTTTTCCAGGCTGTAGAATTGGAAAGAAATGAAGAAAACGGCAGTGTTCCAAGATACGATTCGCCATTCAATTACGGTTGTATAAGTGTCCTTTCGTACAGTAATGACTAAAATCTCCGATTCTGTCCTTATTAGTTGCTTCTGGTCCTATAATCATTTGCAGGGTATGTTAGGATACCTGTACTTGTTACGTACATGCTTAAAATCTGATTTTTGATGATTTTTTCAGATTAGCTGATTTAGCAAATCACTGATAGGTCTTTAATACAGTAAAGTAGAAGAACATTTGCTATGCATCACCGGGATATTGATTCAAAACCCCTCTGGTACAGTAATGTAATAGGCAATTGCGGCGTAATGGATTGATTCAAAACACCTTCTGGATTTGACAATCCGCATGGTCTTAATTGACCAGGATAATTTTGGGTGGATCTAGTCTTCCCTCCAAGATTCAGTATTGTGGAGGGCGGTTGACAGACAAAAGTCATCACCATTAATATAAGGAATAGGCGAACTCCGCACATACTTTCAGTGATTGAGCTGCTTTTATGCACATTTTTTCTTTTTTAATTCCTTTACAATGATACATAATTTGTAGGGGTTCAAACTTAAAAATTAATTTTTTCCACCGGACTCCTATCATATAGTCATAGGGTCCAGGCACGACTTATGCAGCTCCAAATCCCAAAATCATTAACATTTGAATAATGATCATGGCATGTCCTCAGCGGTCTTGATAGCTATGACAAAACCATCTAACAAAACAAACAAATGAAACATGTTTAAACTTAGGCCTCATCACCAATTGATGTTTTGGTTTTTAACCGGCGGTTATTCAGCAATAGGTGACTGGGCTAGTGGAGAGGTCCAGATTAAGAGGCTACTCATCATTATCCTAGATCGTTTGTGACGGTGATCGGAAATGAAGGCAGTTCGTGTGGATATAAAAATGGACAGACCTGATAAAATGATGAACATTGGGTCTGCTATTATCACGTATTCCGAAATTTCAGATTGACCTAAGGGAAGGGACACGAAGTGTTATTGTGTTTTTGGGAAAAATTCGATGCGCGAATAAGAGGAGGTTAACCGCGGGAACTCAAAACACAGACTTCTATTTATAACTATGGGGGGAAATTCCCGAACCGCCCAGACAATAGCGGCCAAAACCTCGTTCAATATAGCAACGCACTCAATAATCAAAACCTGGATACACCATACAGTACAGACAGCTAATATGAGATGCTGGCCTGAAATCATGATCCTGGATTATATTTTCAATTCGTCTCATCATAGCGGCGCTACGTTATTCATGAATATGTGCACAGACCGTTTACTACCCACGCCCACGCAAGGCCCGGCATTTCCAAAAAAGTAAACCTTTTTGACAAGAAATGAAGTTAATGTTCAGGCTTTACATATCAGTTAACTACCTTTCAAACAATATTTTAACTCAAAACACCTTCATTTGATAAATAAAAAAAACAAGTGAGGATTATGACACCAGTTATTCATTTGTTTGAAATATGCCTAAAGTATTGTGTAGACTGCAATTTTAAAATTATGTTGAAAAATAACAAATGGATAGGAGATGGACAAGTAATTAAGTTTTTTATTACTAGAGAAACCACTGTCCTTAAGGACTTTTTCATATGTTTTGTCAAGGAAGACCAGTTGTGAGCTTTGGTGTATCTTCCTACATAAAATTAAATGTTTAGTATAGTTTTTTCTTCAACTGTTAGGCCACCGGGAAACAAAGTTGGGCTCAGAAGACCGCGCACTTTTTTTTTTTATTTAAGCTACCCCTCGTGTACTTCTTGGCGGGGTTGCTAATGAATCTTTTAGAAGAACTTCAGGGAAAAAAATTGAAAAAAAAGTGGGTCATGAATGCAATAACAAAATGTTTCAAAAAAATCCCGCATTTGGTGTCCATCGCTTTCCTATAGCGAATAGCAAAGTACAGAATGGTATATAGTCAGGAGGCGGTTGTCTTCTATTTTTTTATTTGAACTACTGTAGTTCTCAGGTAGACAAGGCTGAATATTATTAATCTTTCCCGGAGATGATAGCAGCGTACACAGGTGTTGAAAAACACAATGAGACTAAGTCGGATTCGAGCCGGCGACCTCCGTTAAATTACTAGAATGGCGCTCTTCCAACTGAACTATCAAGCATGGGTTGGGAGCGATAGACATCATCGATAGGCGGTTAGGTTCGAAAGGTGGTCATCGCTTCCAAGAGGATAGCACCCGGGGGGGGGAGGGGGTTCTCAAACTTTTTTTGGGTAGGTATGTGCCTCCCGGATTCAAAAAATTGAGGCTCCGGAGCGGAATTGAGGCCACAAAAATGGGGTCTCCGGAACTAGGTTTTTCAAAATTTCAAAAAACGAAGCTGCGATTTCCAGCTACTTTTTGAGGTTTTTGAAAGCAAAATTTGGTAGAATATGGCTTTGGACATGCATGAAAAGTAGGGTCTCTGGAACTGTAATGGTCACTAAAATGGGGGTCTCTGGAACTGAAAAAACAGCCTGAAAATGAGGGGTCTTAAGGCGGACATTACCCAGACTTCATCCCAATGTGAGAACCCCCCGCGGGATAGCATCAGTAAACGGTATAGTCAGGAAGCGGTTGTCTCCTACTCATGTTATGTGGCCAAAATTGATTTGATCAGTTGATTTTTCAGTTCTTTGGTAAGGAAATCACACTATCACAGAGACTCACTTCCAAACTTTTTTTGAAATTGTCAGTGTCGTAGTTCCACCTAAGGGCGCCATTGAGTGTAAATGGAGTCATAAATGTCCAAATTGATACTACTGTGCATAACTTGGACCCTCACCAATGTGATCTTAGTCATAAGGATTCAGGAAAGGTTTAAGGTTGTCCTTCTGGGGTGGATCGTTCAGGAGTTATAAGCAAAAAGTCAAAGGTCAATATTTGTCTGCATGGGTCAAAACTGCAAAAAAGCACGGATTTCTATGCAAATGGTCTGAAAGTGATCCATTAATAATCCAATTCATATTAGAATAGTTTGCCCTATCTAGGATCTCTCGTTATCATGTTAACACTCAAAGTAACCATGTCCATTGAATTCTATTGAACCAGGTCAAATTAAGGTGTTACCATCGTAAGTAGTAATACTGGATAGGGTAACTATTGAATAGAATGGGATCTGGTTTATTAAAAGCATCAATTTGAACCATTTGCATCGAAATATGTTCAGGTTTTTTTTTTGCATTTTGAGCCTGTACCCAAAATATTGACTTTGACTTTTTGCTAATACATGTAACGCCTGAACAGTACAGATAGGGCAAAACTAGACTTTCTGAATCCTTATGTTAGAAAGGAAGAAATTGGTGAGGTTTTGAGGTTTTTAATAAATCATCATAAATTTGACATTTGACCCATGTACAAACTTAAAATGGCGCCCTCAGGTTCAAATACGACATGGACAATTTACAACAAGTTAGAAAGTGATTTTCTGTGATGTCCTTAAAACTCTTAAAATGAAAAATAAAATGTTTGGCCCCCCCCACCCAACTTATAAGAGTAGAGTAACAAAAACTGACAACCGCTCCAAACTGTAATAATTATACAGTGAATAAAAAAATTGTTGCATGAAAAAACACAAAATTTGACCTGACCTGTTGACTCAACTGTTGATGTTTCCATGAATCTAAATATTTTCGACTTTCTATGCTGAAAAAATAAGGAATTGGTGGAGAAATGAGGAGATAGAAAGATTTTCTCGACTGATCCATTTGACCCCCATTCCAATGGGAGATTACACAGTTAAGCTGGGCTTCAGTTCCATATTATGTATGGATGAGTGTGAAAATCTTCATATCGACCTCATTTCTTCACCAAATTCCTTCATTTTTCACATAGAAAGTCAAAAAATATTGCAGATCATGGAAAACATTTTAACTGCTCACGTGAGGGAACAGGTCAGGTCAAATTTTGGTTTTTCATGCATATTTTTTTTTATTCACTTAGGTATAGGCCTAGCGGACTTCAAACTGCGAAAGTTGCCTTCAAAGACACTATCATGCATGATTGAAAAATATTTGAAATTTGCAGGCATAGCTTCAACGTGAAGAATATAGTCTGTAGAAATTTCATAAGTACCTTTTACAGCTGTAGAATTGACAGAAAAGGAGAACAAACGGGCAAGTGTTCCAAGATACGATTCTCCATTAATTACGTGTTGTAGTAGTGTCCGTTCGGACAGTAATGACTATCAAATCTTCGATTCTGTCCTTATTGAGGTGATTCTGGTCTTATCATTAGCAGGGTATGTTAGAATAACTGTACGTGTTAATACAGCAAAAAAAATCTGATTTTTGATGATTTTTCGATTTGCTGATTTAGCCAAATCACTGATAGTGTCTTTAATGCAGTTTTAAACTTAGTTCTTCACATCAAAAGACAGCACAAGGCAAGACCCAAGCACAACTGACCTTTTGCTTGACAACTATGGCCAACCAGAACACCAGATCTTTCACGGATTGAACATCGTGGTAGCACTTGGTATGGACGCGAGCATGCTGCAAACATAAATCCATTTTCAAACAGAAAAACTTCACAAAGGGTTAATAAGAATCCCCTAATGTTATCCATAAGCTTTTGTTCAGCATGAAAGCACGAAATACTGAATGCATCAAGAAGTGTAAGCAGGCACATGATATTAACGATATTATACTTAACATCTGTGGTGGAAGGAGGGGGATGAGCGGGAGTATATTTTTCTATGAGTAACTTTTTATACGACACCCATTTTCAATGGGGGTGTTGCCGGCAAAACTGTCAATTTGCCGGCACAATTTTAAAAATGTCCGGCTCGCTGCGCTCAGCGGTATACACCAAAGAGGTTCTATATAGATAGATGAGGCAAAAACGTTAAGTAATCTTTAGAAATACACCGTCTCGCATGTTTTGCCGACCACAAAGAAAACATAGAGTACCAACAATAGAAAAGCAATGGCTGCCTCCGCTTCTTCCACATACTGTGGGTGCCGCTTTGCATATACACTAATCGGTAGTGATACAAATTAATGTATGTGTTAGAGGTGGCCAGGTGTAATAATAGTGTACCCGGATCATTGTGCTCAGATACTCTTTTTTCTCATAATGCAATGCGCGCTTAGGTGAAAAGATGTTATTCATTGAGGCGGTTTATTTAAATCAAGACGACTGATGTGTCATTCATTCGTTGTGTGGCCATGGGTAGGACAAAATTTAACCAACCCAATAGCCCCAAATCCAACAACTGATATTTTGGCGGATTGTTTGTATCGAATTGACATTATGTGTGTATACAAGCACCCAAACTAATAATTATTCCGTGCCATATTTCAAAATGTCAGCGCCCAGCACGGACGACTGGTTTTGCATGGGTTTCACCCCCTTGGTATACACCCACCTTTTTTAACCTTAGCGTCGCGTTTAAAAAATTGAAAAAGCCAACAGGGGTAGAGAGACAAAACTTCTGCAAATTAATTTCCGCATATTCTGTATATTATTAGTAACTGAAAGAAGATCTTCCGACAAAATCAGAAATAAATACTTTATTTCATTCAAATATTCAATCTGCATCTTTTACATTTATACCGATTTTGCATCAAGATTTCCCAAAGGAAGGCAAATTTTGCCGACAGAGTACCCAGCTCTAAGTTGCAATTAGCGTTCTCGCTTTAATATCTTAATCTCCTATCTCGCTATCTCCGGGGGGGGGGGGGTTCTCACATTGGGAGGAGAAGTATGGGTATGTGCCGCCTTTAAAGCCACTATCAGTCATTTTTTTTTTCCAAATTTAAAATGCCGATTTTGTCTCTAAGTGCCTTCTAAGTTGCTAGTGTTAGGTCATATCAACACCTTGTATTACTGTTCTTTGTGAAAAACAGACATCAGCATTTTAAAGCGTTCTTGAAGATGCCATTTGCGACTGTTTCTGGACCTTAAAAAATGTGGCATGTTACGCTTAGCCACTTACAGGGGTCTTTACAACTACAACAATTTCCATAATACAACAGTACAAAAAAAATCGATTTCGATGAAAAATAAGGGGCACGATTTGTTTACATCTTGAAAAAAATCGCTGATAGTGGCTTTAAGATCCTCATTTTTCAAAAACCTAAAAGAAGCTGGAAATCGGTTCTGAAATTTTCGGAAAACCTAGTTCCGGAGACCCCATTTTTGTGGGCCTCAAATCAGCTCCGGAGACTCAATTTTTGAAATCCTGAGGTACATACCCCCCAAAAATGTTGACACCCCCGGGGGAGGGGGGGGGGGGCTATCTCAAGCTCCGGATCAATAATATCTTGTCTGGTTTTCTACGTCACTATTCGGCCATGGTCACCGTGATAAGCCCTATAAAACCATGAATCAAAGTTGAGAGATAAAGGTCATTTTGAGTTTGTAAATAGTTGCGTGAACTTGCGTCAGTTCAGGCAGATCACTATTGGATCAATTGCCACTGAGAATATTGTCAAACTGCGGACACACTGTAGACTGCCTGCAAAAAAAAAATTAACAGCTTCTCAGAAGTGTTCAAAATGTCTGAGTTGACGGAAGCTGCTGTAAGTACTCTGATTAACCCCAAACACCGCATTACCGAAAAGTTATTCAAATATCAACGTGTAATATCTAAACGAAATGATAAAAAGTCCGTGGCTGCCGACACTTTCATCATTACTTTTGTTGTGGATTCCGCTTTTAAAGTGCTTCGACAGATCTTATGGACCGCATCGCATGTCATCACAAAGGAAAAATTTAAAAACCCAATGGAAAATCTACAGAACCAAATCTACCTTCTTGGTAAATATGAATACAAGATACGAATTGCACTGAGCCAACAAGCAAAGATACAGTCGGATTTCATCGACGATATTCGGCAACTTCGGCAAGATTCTGAACAATTTCTCCAGCAACTAGAACAAAAATGGTACATTAACTTGTGGCTTCATGAACAAGAAATAATGGAAGAATTTGAAGCTATTCACGAAGCCATAGAGGAAATTAAAAGTACAATAATTGATTTTCTACTGGATTGTATTGAAGTTGAATCAACTCCAAGCAATTGCAATATGTTGCCTATTGAATCTAGGTAAGTAAAAAACTCCATCATGTATCTTGGTTCAGTTGTTGCATGTTGTTATTATTTGTGATATTATCTGTGCATAATTTTCCAAATAGAGATATGGTATAATACACCCTAAAGAATATTTTCAAGAACGGGGTCATTTTTGACCCCGTTTTGAGTCAACTATGCACTGACTAAAAATGGGGTTAAAATGTTGACCATTTTTGTGGTCAAAAACGTGTGAAATTACCCTTTTTGTGGTCATAAATAATTTTGACCCCATTTTTTAGTCGGTGCATAGTTGACTTGGCGTTTTTAGTGTGTAGGCAGGTGACAAAGTAAGAGTAAAGTAAGAGGTCTTAAATGCTAGTTTTTGTTTTGGAATTGATGAACATTTATTGCAGTTGCTCGGAATGATCCTTTATCATGTTTATAATATTGGGCTATATATGGGGTGTTCTGGATTTAGGTCAAAGATCATGGAAGAGTCATTTGAGGTACCTGTTGAAAAAGCTTTAAAATGTTGTTCCTTCTGACTATTCATTAATGTTCAATATGACTTCCTCACTCATCTATTTGTAATGTCAAAGGTTATTCAGAGGTGAGTTGTTACATAGTATCATGTTCAATTTAAAGTGCTACTGGTTGTAGCACTGGTAGCACCATGTGGTGCTTTTGTTGGGAATACACCGCATTGGCAAATGTCTCGAGATTATCTGCACGCATGCTTCATACTCCTCAATATGTGAAAGAGCCAAGAAATTACTTGAAATACGGTACCATTACCAGAATGAGTAAACCTGAGTCACACAAAAGTGTCTACAATTTTTTGATGACTATTGAACCTCAATTTAAAATTTCATATTATCATAAATGCCTATAATACCCTCAACATTCATTCAATATTGGTCACGTCGTTTTAAAAACAGTTCTTGTTCCTCTGCATCACAAAATTGTTCAGTGCGATTCTGAACTTGGAATAAAATCAATTGTACTTATAGTCCAGGCCAACAAGTCTGAAGGTTGACAATTTTCTTTTCTGTTTATCTAATATTAGTCATACAAGGGTCAAGTTGTATACGTTTCTTGATCAACGTAATTTACATTACTTCATAACACACACCGCAATCACCAACTCTTGCAATCACCATTATAAACTTTTAACCAACAGCGTACTCTAAGCGGTCACGTTACAGTTCATTTCTTCTATTTTCCATCATTTATTTGTCCACTCGCTCAATACAGGACGATCAGCAAGTCAGTGCATGATTGTAGAAATCGCAAAACCAGAATGGGTTGTAGTCTGTGGCTAAGAGTTTCGGGTGAAAAATGCGAATTACCATACGTAACGGACTCGGATCACCTATTCGCACGCTCACATAATATATAGCCGCCTGGTAGCAGCACAGCTTGAAAGGCTCTGTTTATTTGCATTGTGCCTTTTCTACCTATGTTAAGATAGCATTCCAGCTGAAAACCAATTCAGGTAGGTTATTGTACTAATTAGTTAGTAAGTGACCTTCAACTTTTTTCTTGGATTTTCACTGATAAAAAAACTGATTTGTCAGACCCCAGAGGAAGTGACCAAAAAAATGGTCGTTGTAAAATTTATCCTGACACGAGTTTAGTCATTTGCAGCTCTTTCAACATAGATTATGGCCCACGGCTATGGAATGAAGTTCCCCTCAAATTAGGGAAGGCTCCGCGTTACCTCTTTTAAAAAGCTCTTCAAAACACAGTGTATAATTTTCTAGTTTTTGTGTTTTTTGTTGTTTTTTTTGTAAGCGCCTAGCTATTTTAATAGGCGCTATATAAATTTTGTGATGTATGTATGTATCATGGCACCTCAAAGCGCAACAAACCACCTACTTAGCCTATAACAAAACATTCCATGATATTTACAGGGTGAGTCAAAATAAAAATCGTGACCCTGATTGTGTCCGCCATTTTGAATTTTTAGTAATAAAGCAACTATTTTTGGTATCATCTTGAAAGTGATGGGTTCCTTATCTTTAATTTACTGCAATTAAGATCATTCACATCGGTTAGGATAGACCGAGCTACAGTCGTTGAATCAAGTATTCGGGTTTCTGCTCTGTCACGGATTCACATTGAAATGAATGGGTTCAGCGAAGGAAATCCGTGTCAGAATGTAAAATCAGGCTATTTATTCACTTGCAGATTTTGGTTCGAAAGGGATTAGCTCGGTCTATACTTAACCGATTGAATGATCTTTGCGTAAGCAAATTAAAGATAATTGAAATAAGCTTTCCGTAGATACCACATAGCTAGAATATATTATTTTAAAAAGTCAAAAATGGCGGACACACATCAGGGTCAAGTTTTTGTGATCTCTGTCCCTTATATATACAAAACAGTAATGCAAATCCCAAACATGTTAATGTCTACAGTGTTCATGATAGTTAGCATCCTGCATGGTCACTGCACAAGAAATGGATATCAATCCAGATTATATAACATCCTTCCTGTTCAGTGTTTTTATGGACCTAGTTTTGCTTGGAATATTGTTACTTATAACACGGAACTTGAATTTGGTTTACACCATTTTAATTTTTTAGTATTTTGTACAATTCCCCAAAAGCCACAGCGTTAATTTATTTGTCTGAATCCGGACAATTAAACTAAAATCACTCTAGCTTCATTTTTTTAAATAAATTGAGCGTCCTTCTCACCCCTTCCCATAGAAACTCTGAATGTTCCTTTAATGACTTTGCCCTTCCTCCCTCCAGTGACACACATCCTTTATAATTATATGAATAGGTAACCTGGGACATAGTAGTAATGTCCACTTGGCTGGGACCAATTTTGTGTCGGGGAAGGCAGGCCTGGTGATGAATTTTCCTCAAACACGCTAGTACAGTGCTGAAATATAAAAAATCTTGGGGTGAGAAAGCATTAAAATGAGAGATTTCAGGATGCCTTTTATAGTTTTCTATTGGTTTTGACAAAATCCCCCAAACCCTAAGTTTTTTAAACTAAAATTTTGGTAATTGCATATTTACGAATTCCAATTTCCAGAAATTACGGGGTCGAGGATGAGAGCGAACCAAAAAATAATAATAAAAAAATATTAGGTCTTTTGACAGACATTCTGCATAGACACCAGCATCCACGAGTCACGCCAGGAGGAGTAATTAATGCAATAGAAAAACATTATTTTTCGAGTGATTGTCTGATAGACATAGTTTATCGCAAAAGTTATGTTTATCGGGCAAAACAATGTTTTTCGCGATAAATTGTTTACCACCGAGAAACCGTTTTCACTTGATAAACCTTTGGCAATAAACTAAACCACACCAAAAACACTATCTACTGACCGATAAACTCAGGGGCGGCGCCAGGGGGGTGGCAGGGAGGGGCGGCCGCCTCCCCCCCCTGAGATTTTCAAAATTTAGGAAAAACAGGGTTTTACGCAATAAATTGCGCAAAAAATTAGGGTTTTTAACCAAAATGAGTTCATTTTGTACTGTTTCGCCCCCCTATGATGTTTCGTCCCTCCTATGATTTTACCCTGGCGCCGCCCTGGATAAACTGTGTTTATTTAATCAAAACCAGTTCGGTTCCGATGAGCAAATTTCAGCAAGTGGTCCAGCTTTCACAGAAAAACGAAAAATAAATCATTAGATTTATTGTAGCCCTTCATTGTCAAAGCTTTGGGGAATGGCGGAGGGGTGAAGAGCAAGGGAGTGGGTATTTATTTAAAAGCTATTGAAAGACATATTTTAGAGAAATTAAAAAATAAGTTTTTTCTTTCAGTTAGAGGTATATAAGCGGAATTGCACAGTAGGTGTACAATAACATAACAGTAACAACATTCAAAATGAGACAAAATGCAAATGCGAGGAATGCACCTTCAACATCATTGTCATCTTCATCTCACTGTAATCATTGAATAATTATGTGTCGTAAAATAGTGCATTGCCTGAGCATTTTTAATGTGTGTGTATACATTTATTATTTTTCATGCAGAGAGTTCCCAGAAACAAATACTACTGAAAAGGTAGACGGGCTAGTGATACAATGGGATCTCCTCTGAACGACAATTTACGAATAAGTACTCTGTGGACGAAGAATACAAATGGCATTGTGATTGAAGGCATGTCATATAGACCATGTCACCTCTAACGTCACGGAGCCAGAGGACCAAAAGCGATCGCCCGCCACTGCTAAGGAAGCATGCTTTTAAAACTCGCTCTCAATCCAAGTAAGCTATTGAACAGTGAAGTGACCATATTCTGGCATTCCCTCGCAAGACCGAATTCTTCGAAGACCGAACTAATTATCTCATTGACAATTCCATTCATAATGATTTAGATTAAGTCGCACTTCCGTATTGGCAGTACATCTTGTTCATCTTCACCGCATCTTGTCTGATGTTCAACAATGGGGTGTGGCACCAGCAAGTAGCTAGCAAGTTTCAGCAAAGACATGTCAATAAAAAAGGACATTCGTGATAAATATTTTCCTTCCCCTCTTTCTTTTCATGTTTCACATTTAAATTTAGTTTTTTCCTGTTATCCAAACTATATCGTGGCATTCTTTGTTACCTCAATCATGTCAAGTCCGGGTACTAATATGAACTTATTAAAACATTGGGGCGATATATGGTCTATTGGCCAATGTAAAAGTAAATGTGTGGTCTAAATGGTCGTCTAAAGTACAAATCGTCTGCTAGGATACCAGCTGAACTTAAGGACAAAGTGTAACCGAGGGAAGGAAAAGGAGGCGGAACGTCCTGACTTTAAAAAAAAAGATATGTGCATTGTCATCCATTCACAGTGAATGACCATGATGACTCTAATTCGACTTAAGGCATTAGTGATTTGGTAAATCAAAAGATAAAAAAAAATATCAAAAATCATATTTTTGTATAAGTATTCTAACAAACCCTACGAGTAATAAGACCGGAAAAAACATAATAATGTTAAAATCAGATATTTAGTCACCACTGTCACTTACCATGCTTACTGCAAATGCAGCACGTAAATGAATGGAGATTCATAATCTTTCAACACTTTTTTTTTTAAATATATACCTTATGAGTGGTCTCATTACAGACTTATTCTTCACTTAATTTTAAACTACTCCTGCAAATGTCAAATATATTGATGCTTTTGGGTAGATCATTGATAATGCTTTTAACTCCTCTTAACACAATGAGTAGAAATTTGGATTGAAATGTTCAGTTTAGTAAAAAAATCACAAATTCAGCAGTGCAAATCTATCATACACATCTCTTCAGAGGAACCTATTCAAGTACTCGAGATAAAGGGCTATGAATGAAGATTGTTAGGCTTATCTCAGGTATTTAGGAACGTAAACAAAGTCACAAATTCAGCAGTGCAAATCTATCATACACATCTCTTCAGAGGAACCTATTCAAGTACTGGAGATAAAGGGCTATGAATGAAGATTGTTAGGCTTATCTCAGGTATTTAGGAACGACAGACCACAACATCTCTCTGGTAAGTGCAGATATATTACAATCTTATCTCAGTGACAAACTGTAACACTGAATCTTCTTTTCGACATTGTAAATGGAATGTTATGACGTATATATACAATATGTTGTGTAGACATATTAGTACTAGTAGTAGATGGAATTTTCACCTCTTATCACAGTAAATGTCTAAAGCACACTAGTCCATCGCGGTAGACCCATGGGTCCTTGCAAATGACCTTGCGCAAGGTATACACAAATATTTTGATGATTTCTAGGCAATATTGTTTCGACCTGGTGATTCACAAATTAGATGATGCCACATTATACATCCTTGAGTATTTTGAGATAAGAAAAGTGGGTTGTGCAAGGTCATATGCAATGTCCTAATGGGCCAGCTGGTCTAATGTGCCTTAGACATGTTACTGTTAGATGAAGCTAGATGAAAATCATTGTACATGGAAAGTGTGGCCTTAAAGGGGGATGGCCCGATTTAAGTCTATAAGTTTTTCATCTTGATAGAATGGCCTTCACCCCAAAACCATGCATCTGTAAAGTTTCGCGCC
Organism: Ophioderma brevispina; assembly: GCA_023653785.1. Taxonomy (NCBI): domain Eukaryota; kingdom Metazoa; phylum Echinodermata; class Ophiuroidea; order Amphilepidida; family Ophiodermatidae; genus Ophioderma; species Ophioderma brevispina. Next base: position 38,478 of record JAMKCH010006108.1, read on the forward strand.
GAGATTTCAACCCGTTTTGATGCGAGAGCTTAAAACGTGATTTTGCAATCCCCATAGAGTACTGTGTAGAATTAATATTGGTCGACCAAAAAGGGGCACATTTTCGCTCATAACATCCAAACCAAACATCCTTTAGCCCTAAGATTTCACAGAGTAAATGAGAAAAATAGCAGCTTTCTTCTGATATCAAAATTTTGACCACTTCCGGTAAAATCTGGGGTCCCTGTGGATGAGGCTATTAGCGATCGGGCCATGGACCTTTAATATTCCATTTGACAATGTTGTAAATAAGATTCCGTGCCAGGGATTCCGTGTTACAGTTTGTCACTTAGATAAGACCCCAGCACGTTTACTTGACTTAATGTGAATGCTTCACATTTCGGTAAACTTGCAAATCTTACATAGCGTTTTAGAGTCATGATAATTCTCTTGAATGTTGATTTTTGTAAATGCTACTTTTTATGGAAGTTAAACACATCCTACTGTTGCAGTTATAATGTAGATGTATATTTATGTAATGGTTACATTATTGTAGTTTAAGATAAAAGTTGTTTCTTCTTGTAAATATTGACTTAATCTTTTCAAATCATGAATTGCAAATCTTGTCAATCAGAGAGTAGACTACATTGTAGTCCTTATACTGATTGTAAGAGTACATTTAGTGTAATGTAATCGACATAATCTAGAGAGAAAACAAATGTGTGATGCACTGACAAAGTGCAAAGATTCCAAATAAAAATGGTTATTGTGCTGTTCGTTCGTAGTCCGGATATTGGTTGTATTATCAAGTATATTCTGTCTTTATGTCAGCATAGTCTAGGGAAGAAAATATCAAATGAGCAATACACTTGAACTGTATCAAATTCCTATTCTATATACACCAAGTACATACACAAACAGCAGCGGCGGTGGAATAGGGGAGGAGTCAAGGGGGCCATGGCCCCTCCGCTTTTCAGTGGGCTTATCATAGTTGCATAACGGTAGTAAAATATTTGAAATTCCTCAAGTGAAGTGCCAATGGCTCTCCACTTTGAAAATCGGTCCGCCGGAGTATAAACACTCTACTAACAGTTTTATGAATATCTTTGGCTACAATTATCATTACCCGACCGCACCGTGCAACTTCTGTACTTGCAACACACGGCCAAAAGTATTGCATAATAGGCCCCATGTCACTGGGGAAAATGCAGGAGATAGCGCAAAATTTGCGAATACGCGAAAATTATTGTAAATTGTTCAAGATTTCACAAAATTGCGAGATCAGTGTTCTGCAATTTTGGGCAGTTTAGAAGGTTTTCGCAACAAGGTGCCTACTTTCCGCTTGACCCAGTGACATGGGGCCTTTTGGACAAAAATCAGGTATTAGGAGTATAAGGGATGCAATTGAAATGGCTTGTTTAAAGTCCACAAACATCTTGGCGACCGCAATTAAGTGATAGTTTGGGCAGTGCAAGCCTCTCTTTTCCGCCTGTTTTGATGAAATGCTTCTAACGACGCTTGTGTTGCGATATTAGGGGTGGGGGGGGGGGTTGGGCGGGGAGGGGGGGGGCTTGGGCCCCAGATAATTAGCACATGGCTGGATTAGGCGATGGCGTATAGTAATGTACATAATAATGGGAAATACTTCGATTTTCAAGGGAATGTTAAATTAGTGATTTCTTCACGAATATATGTGCAAATTCTCCAGGGAACAATCGGTTGATTTTTTGAATTTTTTTGTGTATGTTGGGTGTGTGTGGGTGTGTGGCTTGGGTGAGTGTGTGGGGTGTTTTTTTTTTTTTTTTAATTTACAATCATTTATTTTTTTCCCCGCTTTTTTTAAAGTACAGGTGCCACGCCCTTTTTTCTTCTGAAAAGTCAATGTTAAATGTTGTTTGAAACAAGTTGGGAAAATAGGTCATCTTTTGGTTTACAACTAATATGAAAGTGATTTTAAGATTGCAGTTTACGCATTTTGAAGAAAAGAAATCGCTCTACGGGCCCTGATACGGGCGCTTTTATCTCCAGGATGTTTGTTTCCTTATAAGAAAACAAGTTTTGATTCAAGCTAATCCTTACCCTTACCGAAACCTAAACGGCAATCACATTTGTAATGTGATATATAGTTGATGGTGAAAAACGATAGAAAAAGGTATGGCGATATGACTTTTTAAAAAAAAAAATTTCACTGTGTTTATGCTCCCTTAGGGGCCTTGGTGAACATTATGGGTGTAAATGAAAAAATGTTTGTTTTAATTTAGCATAGCAATGCAGATAAATGGACACATGGCCAAAATTGCTCATCAGGCCCCATGTCACTGGGGATAAAGCGGAGAGTTAGCGCAAAATTGCGAATACGCGAAAATTACTGTAAAATTGTTCAAGATTTCACAAAATTGCGAGATCAGTGTTGTGCAATTTTGGGCAGTTTTGAAGGATTTTCGAAGAGTTTGTCTTACTTTCCGCTTTTCCCCCAGTGACATGGGGCCTCATAATGACCAAATGATTTCAAATTAAACCATGGATTCTGACCACACAATACATATTAAATTCCAAAGTTGTGTTTCTCATGCAGATGTTATTCCCCAGAATCCAAGAGGGCGAAAAACGTTTGATTTGATTGTCATGTTCCCTAAATATGACAGATTAAATGAAATGCAAACGATAACTTGCCGATTATGCACTCCAAAAGGAATACAGACACAGAAACAAAAGAAATGGCTTCAAAGTAGCCTGTACGGGTTCATTAAGGGTTCCTTAAATATTTACGGGAGAAAATCAGAGTGATTATGATGACCGGAAATGAGATAGAGTCAATGGAAGACATTGGTCTTCGAAAAATTCGGAGACACCCGAAATGCAATTCGAATGATAAATCACGTCGGTTAATATAAATAAGTTGTCTAAAATTGTTAAACGCGTTTACATGCCTGACAAACTGCGGCACCCTATGTCAACGGTACGATTAAAAGGTTGTTTTCAAGTTATCACGTGACCTCTTTCTTGCCATTAAATTTCCCGAATCCAACGGTGATGAACATGCTTCCAAGTTTTATTTACATTATCTCATTTTCTGGTCCCTACCCACCTTTTTTTTTCCCCGATTGCGACCTAATATATTTGTATGAGTTATGATCCCTGACAACCCGTAAATTTCACGTTTTTTGTGTAGCGATTTAATTTTGCAGGCCTTTTTACCTTCCTGTGCTTATATTCCCTCTGGAGTACAATCGGCAAGTTATCATTAGCCAGTTCCTTTTAACCCGCCATATTAATGGATCATGACAATCAAATGCTAATGTATCAGAAAGAGCTCCAATAGCTGAAACAAAAATGTTGGACTAATTATATAAGAAGTAGTCTAATCAGAGAGTTGTAGGTTCTTTTGTAATTCGGCTAATGAGATATCGGATTTTAGGAAACGTCATTTATTTCAGAATTTGTGAACCAATCAGCTTTCAGCATTTTCAATTAATGCTTATTTGGAAAAGTTCAAGAGTACATAAACTTCTGTTGCCGTAGAAATGTCGGGGGTGTAGCGTAGTGGTTGTGCCTTATCTTTACACTGTTGAGTTCCCAGGTTCGATCCCTGGGTCGGGCCAGAGGCTTGACGCACAAATAGTTTCATACTATTTCTTGATCGACGTCTAAACGACCTGTTACCAATCATCACAAAGATTGTCAACTATTTATTGTATCTGGGGCATTTCCTGAAGCTCAAACATGCAACTGTCAATCCGGAAGAAATCCGGCAAAAAACGAAGACATCCTCTCAAACTCCGCCCTATATCCAATCTCCCATTTCTTGGAAAGGCGATTGACAGAATAGCAGTTGATCAGTTACAGACCTACCTCACTGACAATGATCTCCCTATGATGAATGATCTTCTTATGATGTAGTCTGTATACCACCCATTTCGAAGTACGGAGACTACATTATTACAGGTGCACAGTGACATCTTGACTAAAACGTAATGAGGCTGTGCAGTGGTATAGTGCAGGATACTTTTTTGCAACAAAAACAATAATTGCTGCCATTTTTCTAAACTATCACAGAATAAGTCTTGAAAAATCAACAATGAGGAACATGCAAAAATAGGGTGGTGGCTTGTTTCAAGCAGGTCTAATTCTTTTGAAACCTACACCAACCCAATCAGTTTCGTATACCCCATTTCAAGGTCAGATCATTTAGGCTTTTCGTGGAAAATGCATAAGGCAAAAGTAGAATTCCCGCGCAAACTTCGCTCAGTAATACACTATTTTCTTTATCAAAATACATTATGATTAGGCAAGGAAGGTTCTTGAATCTCATTGATCTATTTATAACATCATAAGCCATCTTTATGAGTATTCCTTTTTTGTAATCAGTCTTTGGATACCGGAGATATTTTGAGTTTACAGCGATGTACAATTCGATCCATAATCGCGAGCTTTCCATGTAAATATCAAGAAAATGATAATGTAATCTGCCAATCTGCAAGAATCGGCTTTCTTTATAGTTTTGATTGAAGCTGTTGATTATATAAGAACTAACAAATCACAAGCTGGTATAATGATCTTGGGCGATTTTAATCGAACAGATCTTAAGTCACTATGCCTTGGTAATGAGCTGAAGCAGATTGTCACAAAGCCCACATGGGGTAATGCTATTCTTGACCAGATTGTTACTAATATCTGCAATCTTTATTGTGTTCCTGAGGTTGTAGCTCTTATTGGTCGCAGTGACCATAGCTGCGTCAGCTTAGTACCCAAGACATCTAAACCACTGAATACTGTAAAATATAAAACTGTGCAACCTATAATTGAATCCAAAATGTGTGAATTCGGTGATGGATCCAAAATCAATCATGGTCACATGCATGTCTATGATCCTGTTGATACCCAGACCAAAGCAGACGCCTTCTACTGTACTCTGAAGGAGAGCATTGACTCGTCTTTTCTAACAAAGATTGTTCGTCTATATTCTGCTGATAAGCCATGGATGACGGACAGAATCAAGAAACTTATTCAGAGTAGACAGAAGGCCTTTGTTTCAGGGGACATGCAAATGTTTCACAAATTAAGAAATCAAGTTATCTCTGAAATAAAGAAAGCTAAAAGATCTCATAATACAAATCGAGTTAAATACCTGCAAAATTCTGGGCCCGGTAAATGGCATAATGAGATATGAACAAATCAGACACTACAATTTAGACCCTGGTGACCATCTAGCAGTCTCCAATGCTATCAATAAGCATTTAGCAAGTTTTTCTCAATCTCAGCAACCTTTACAACTTGATCAATTACCGGCGTACCTTCCAAGTAAAGAGCCTCCTCCTGTATTCCATCCTCGGGAGATCTATGGAGACCTGACGAAGGTGTCTATTTCGAAGGCGGAGGACCTGACAACATGCCACAGAAGGTGCTTAAAGAGTTCACTTATGAGATCAGCTCCCCGGTTACCGAGATAATCAACACATCTCTTCATCAGGGCATTGTTCCATCACAGTGGAAAAGTGCCAACGTCATCCCGCTTCCGAAAACGACACCACCTTCAATTGAAAAATTACGGCGGGTTTCACTTACCTCAACTTCAGCCAAAATTGCCGAAGGAAGAGTTTCTAAGTTTGTTATAGATGCAATACAAGCATATGTCGATGACAGACAATATGGTACCCAGAAAGGCATGTCGACCACTCACTGTCTTATCGATGTTTATCACCAACTAGCGTCAGAAGCCGCGAAATCTGATAACATCAGCACTCTTGTGCTAGCAGATTTCTCGAAGGTGTTCGATGTGATCGACCACAATATTGCCTTCACCAATCTTTGAACATGGGAGTATCACCATCTATTATACAGTGGGTGGTGGACTTCATTTCTGGCAGACAACAAAGGATTTAATATAAAACACTCTCTCTGAATGGCAAACTTTACTGGGAGGGGTTCCACAGGGTACAATTTTGGACCCAATCATTTTCTTGAGTATTATCAACAGCGCACAAGAGGAAGACAGCAATACAGACATCAACGTACGGAAACATGTTGATGATCTGACTCTGGGTGAAAGCAGGAGGTATGGGTGTTCTGGAG